>OX401868.1:5813996-5870508 GCA_947859175.1 Gandaritis pyraliata
AAAATATTACAGGAAACAAATCCCACGGAAGGTAGGAGTACAATAATCGGTCAAACTACGGAGACAGTTACGTTTGCGATGCCGGCCAACCAGCCGCCTACTTTGAAACATCACATGAAGAAACTGGCTATTATCGCTGGCAAGGCTTTCAGGTAAGTCAAATTCAAAGTCAAAGTCAACATTTCTTTATTCAATAAAATCCTAATTTTTGTCTTCTGTCTTCCCTGAGAAATATAATCTGGGTCTTTTCAAGGCAAGAGTGAATAGGTGTCTTCTAGACTATCCTGCTCCATCGTCGGTCACATCGTCACTTACCATCAGGTGAGATTGTGGCCAAAGGACATTCTATATTATATAAAAAAAAAACAAAAAAAAACACGGCAGACGCCGCCGAGGCAGGCCTGGAAGACGCTGGAGCCACGACATTGACGCATTCGAAGCACATTGGTGGGACCAAGCCAGCGGAAGTCCTGGAAGGAAATGGGGGAGACCTTTGCCCAGCAGTGGGACAGTATAGGTTAAGAAAAAAAAATCACAAGGATCATTTAGAATCGTCTTATATAACTAGGTGATTCTAGGTGTCAGTTCCACCTAGACCACCTAAGTCACATTACAATCTAAAATTTAAGCTAAAAGCGTACCTATATCGTTTTTTATGAGAAAAAATTACTTATATTTTTACTTTTATACTAGCAGTTACAAGCTTATTACAAGCTTTGCTTAGTTTGGTACTAGAGGGCGTCGTGTGAAATATCCATGAATATTTATTATTATTACTTATTATTATCTGTTTTTCAATCCCTACTTCCATTTACTAGGATTAAATACCGTTCTTTCTTACAAAACATTTTAAATACAGATACATAATCCCGGCGGACCTATTCACGGATCCGGAAGAAGGCAGTAACCTTACATTCACAATGTATGAAGCTGAAAACGTGCCGCTAAGCAACAACTCGTGGATACAGTTCATACCGTCGGGACGTGAAGTCTATGGATTGTATGTACTATTTACTATATTATAAATGACAGGCGTCACAGCTCAGTCGGTAATAGCTCTGCCTTCCGTGCTGTGGGTCGTGGGTTCGATCCCCACCAAGAACAAACATTTGTGCGTGGACAACATAGATGTTTGTTCTATGTCTGGGTGTTAGTATGTATTACAAGTATGTATTTACAAAAAAAAAAAAAAAGTATATAAGTATTCTATCAGCCATCTGGTTCCCATATTACAAGCATTGCTTAGTTTGGGACTAGAGGGTGTTGTGTGAAATGTCCCTGAATATTTATTAATTTATTTATTTATTTATAATTATTGCACCTAGTAATAGGATTCAGTTGGCTTCCTCTAAACAAATGTGGTTTGCGTTTTGGTGTTTTTAAATTGAATAAAAATTCATCTGTTGTTAGTATGTTAGTGTATTGTTATGCTGTTGTGTGTGTGTTTCAGAATAAATGCTTTTTCTTTCTTTCTTTCTTTCTATCTGTCAAAGAAACTTTAGCAATACAACAGCAAAATAATTATCTCACCATCTCATGATAATGCTATCCGTTAGTTGTAAATATCTCGTGTCTCTTTTAGTCAAAGACAAAGGTATGTTTTTATCAGATAAAATATACCCATCCTTGTCTTTGTCCTGAGTGACGACTCAGGGATGATGAAACAGGGCTTTAGTCATAGTTACAGCCTAAACATGAACCGCAACTCAAGAATCGATATTATGTCGCAATCCTAGACGGCACAACTGTCGCAAGATTCATAATAGAAGGGAAGTTTTAATTATTCATAACTTCATAAGTCAATGAACAGTTTTAGATGGGTGTTTGAGGATAATTATAATCAGGGATTTAAAACGGTTCGCAAATACCTGTTCGGAATCGGTATTTATGGGTTCTTCGACAAAACCGGAACCTTTATGAGTACCTTTATTTTATCGGTCTCTGAGAAATATTTAAGGTGATTTGGTGGCGGTAGTGTTCGAGTATCTATGATTTTTTTGTAAGAAAGATTATACATAGTGATTTTCCAGATATAAATAAATGATACATGAATGTTGCAGGCCGCTGGAAGCGCACGTGTCTCGCTGGAACTTCAAGGTGGAAGCTCAGGACAGCGAAGGCCTAGTGGCACGCGGCCCCCTAGACATCACTGTACAACAGGTAATAATAATACCTTTTTTTTTATCTAGCCTATCTCGTCCCACTGCTAGGCAAAGGTCTCCCCCAAACCCTTCCACTTATCCGGTCCTTGGCGGTTTCCCACCAATCCGTCTCAAACACGTCAAGGTCATCCCCCCAACGCTTTCTCGGCCGACCCCGACGCCGCCGACCCTCAGGTATCCATTTTGTGGTGGTGGTAGTCCACCGGTCTTGAGACATGCGATTTACGTGACCTACTATGCCTAATATACCTAATATACATAATATGCCTAATATATATATACCTAATAATACCTGCTATAAAAAAAACATGGACATTTCAGACAACGCCCTCTAGTCTCCATCTAAGCAAAGCTTGTCACATGGGAACTAGTTTGTTGATAGATTACTTATATACTTTTTTTTTAAATAGTTACATCCAGATAGAACAAACATCCATGTTTGCCAGACATAAGTATTTGTTTTCAGTGGGGATCGAACCCACGACCCACAGGAAAGTAGGGCAGTGATGCTCGCATTACTGTGTTCCGATTTGAAGGGTATGGGTGCCGGCGCAATAATAAGAGTGATGCAATTACAATGCATCACAAAGCACGTCCTAAACGGACGTGAGGCAATGCATTGTTAAAGGCAGAGGTACCTAACTGCTTAACATCAGGTGGACCATCTGCTTGTTTCATCATTTAGTTGTACAAAAAAGTTAGTAATATAACATTTCTCTCCACTTTATCTGTCTTATTAATAAAATAATTAAACAGCACAAAAGCGGACGAACCATCAACCACCAATTCATCCTACAATTCAAACTTCTCAAACACTACACCAACGCCATCGACTGGCAGATCCGAGCTTTAGAAGGAATCGTCAATCTCTTCCGAGACACAGACATGGACCATCTCACAGTACTGAATGCAACGCAGAAAGGAGATATGTGCGAATTTGTATGGACGAACGACACGCTACCCAAAGATCCTGCGTGTCCTATGGATGATATTAATAGACTTATGAAGGTAAGTAATAAGGCTTTGGTCTTTTTACAGCGTCGAGACACGAAATACTTGATTAAACTAGGAGGTAACACAGAGTGTTCAGAGTCTGTAGTCTAGAATTTTATTTTGTTGTTCCGAAAAGCGAGAATCGAGAATCTCGCAGTTTTTATATGAACAAAAATCGTTTGAAAATCTCCCGCTAGAGGCGCTTATCGGGTTTTCATACACTAACCGTCCAACTAGGTGGACAGCGTGGTTGGTCGGTTGGTAATAGGCGAAAATATCTCGCAAGTCGCGGCTCGATATTCGTTTCTAAAACAAATCTCAGACTCGGTCTCAGAGCACTAACGGCTGAACCCAATATTTAACCCTCTGTAAACGTCAAATCAAAGCCATTTTTCAAGCCATGTTTCTGTGGTAAATCCAGTGATATTTTGAATTAAAAGTGGCCTTTTGAAATTGCATACAATCTGAAAATTTCAAATTTATTTATTTATTTATCATTATAAAATATTAACATTATGTTTTTATTTATTTATCATTATAAAATATTAACATTATGTTTTTATTTATTTATCATTATAAAATATTAACATTATGTTTTTAAAGTAAATACTACCATAAAGCCTACATTAGGGTTGCGTAGACACTACACAAAAGCTGATACTAGGTAAAAGCTGTATTTCCATTCATTTACAATCCATGGCATATTACAATACTATTACAGTAATTTATTCCTCACACTAAATTTTATGCCAATTTCTCATTCGAAATCGTTAATTTAGTAAGTATCGAAACTCCGTTATATTATAACCTTTTATGTACACGGACCTGCCTCTATAGTCACCTCTCTCTAGCCTCAAAGGTTTGCTGGAAGAAAACTCTTGTTGAAAACTCTCGCCTTTGTACATGTCATCTATTTCTGTCTTTAAATAAATAAATATTCAGGGACATTTCACACAACACCCTCTAGTCCCAAACTAAGCAATGCTTGTAATATGGGAACCAGATGGCTGATAGAATACTTATATACTTTTTTTTTGTAAATACATACTTATAATACATAGTAACACCCAGACATAGAACAAACATCTATCTTTTGTTTATGTCCTGTGTTGTGTGCAATAATGAATTAAGAAATCTAATTGTCAGATAATGGAATCGGAGACAGAAGCCGGCAGCCCTTCAGCGGGTCTCATCCGAGCAATGTCGCCCGAGCTGAGTGTAGGCGGCGTGTCATGGCGCGGCGTGGGCCGCTGTGCGCAGCACGTGTCGGCCACGCACGCGCCCGACACCTACCCGCCCGTGCCCAGGAACCAGGTCGACCATCTCACGGCCACTGTTGGACACATGTTCGTCTATAAAGTGCCCGAGGTAACTCACACAAATACCACTACTATTATAAACTAGCAGTTACCCGCGACTTCGTACGCGTCTACAGTTTCCGTGTACATTATATTATCTGTGCGTGTACCGAGCGGATACTTCTTTGAGAAACTTGACATTACACCTCATTACACCGAACTCGTACTGAAATGTCAAACGCTAGTCGTTAGACCAAAGAGGTAGTACTACGTCCTGTCAAACTGACGTGTCATGACATGACAATGAAATCCTCTTGCCAATTGGCGCTGCTAATCCTTTTCGTTCATTTTATCCTGTAGACCCTGTTAATTATTCGGGATAAAAAGTAGCCTATGTGCCAATCCAGGTTACGATCTATATATATGCCAACTTTCATCCAAGTTGGTTCAGTAGTTGAGACGTGATTGAAACACAAACATCCAAACATCTAAACTTTCGCATTTATAATATTAGTAGGATAGGTTATTAGTATTTTCACTTCAAAAATTTCAAAAACAATTAAGAAAAAATTTATTAAAACATACGTTTGGAGCATAGCCCTGTATGGGTGTGAGACATGGACAATGACACAAAAAGATAGAGAGTATTTAGAAGCATTTGAGATGTGGTGTTGGAGGAGAATGGAAAGGATTAGCTGGACAGAAAAAGTAACTAACATAGAAGTATTAGGTAGAGTAGGCGAGGAGAGAGCCCTTATAAAAGTTGTTGAGAACAGCAGAGGAAAGATGATTGGACACCTTATACGACATGACAGCTTCATCGGAAATATCATTGAAGGGAAGGTAGAAGGAAAGAGAGGAAGAGGAAGACCGCGTATTAGCTACATGAGCCAAGTGAAGGCGAAGATCGATGTCGTGTCGTATAAGGACGTCAAGGAAGCTGCCCTGAAAAGAAGAACCTGGCGGGAAATGCATACATTACGCCGACAAGAGCATAGCTCTTAAGTTAGAAGAAGAAGAAGGATATTAGTAGGAGAGGATGTCAAAGTTTAGATGTTTGTGTTTCAATCACGCTGTAACTACTGGTCCGATTTTTCCATTCCGAAACTTTCCTAAGCTTGCTCAGACCTGGTCCAAAAGATGATCAAACTCAAAAGATTCTAAATGATCCTTGTGATTTTATTGAACAAAGAAATTTTGACTTTGACTTTGAAAACATACAGCGCTTAGTTACTCTTGAGCTGAGACCACCCATTCATTTTGCAACTTTTAAACACAAAGAAAATTATGACTAATAAAGTATTTACAATATTTATAATATGTACAAAATACACATGAAGCAGTTGAGCTATCTACACACGTTGCAAACGATTTATAGATAGCTCAACTGATCCAAATCAGTACCAATCGGAAGCGTGCCCAAGACACTGGCTGCATTGCCGCGCTGAATAGCAATGCTGATTCGCTGGCTCAGATAATCACCAGCCCTCGGGTCACGCGTCGCTGCGACTTTTAAACAGGCAAAACGATTCCAAAATGACGCTTTTAAAATATGTAAATCTGTTGTTCCCACAGGACACGTTCTTTGACCCAGAAGACGGCGGCACACGTAACCTGGCGCTCTCGCTTCGGTACAGCGACCGCACCGAGATCCCGGCCGGCCACTGGCTACAGTTCGACGCCAAGAACCAAGAGTTCTACGGCCTGCCGACGCCCAGCGACGAAGCCAGCGTCAACTATCAACTGGTAAGTCTTAAAACGAACAGAAAAATTCACGGCTCACCATATCAATATTCACTAATACTATAAATGTCAAAGTTTAGATAAATAAATAAATATTCATGGACATTTCACACGACGCCCTCTAGTCCCAAACTAAGCAAAGCTTGTAATATGGGAACTAGATGCTGATAGAATACTTATATACTTTTTTTTTGTAAATACATACTTATAATATATAGTAACACCCAAACATAGAACAAACATCTATGTTTGCTACACACAAATGTTTGTTCTCAGTGGGGATCGAACCCACGACCCACAGCACGGAAGGCAGAGCTAATACCGGCTGAGCTGTGACGCCTGTCAAAGATGTTTAAAGATGTTTGGATGTTTGTGTTTCAATCACGCTGTAACTACTGGTCCGATTTGGATGAAACTTGGAATAGTTCGTAGCCTGGACACATAGGTTACTTTTTATCCCGAAAATCAACAGGATTAAACAGGACGCGAAATAAATCGCGGGCTGAATGAAGTTGCTAATAAACTGCTAAACAACAAACAATTCTTCATCAGATAGCATTAGCACTTGACATGGTTTCAGGTTTCCTATCAGATTTGACTGCAACCTTATCAGGCATTAAATCATAATAAACAAATCATTTATTGTCAAGAAGCTGGTTTTTAACATAAATTAACCTAATCCTTGCTCCTTTATTTAGGCGAAGCATTCTATCCTCCCTTCTGGGGAAGAATTCTGGTTACCTTCACTTGTTTTTTTTCTCATTGGATTATTTTAATTCAGATCGCGGAAGACTCCAGCAAGAAAAGCGCGTACGACAGCTTGATAGTAGAAGTAGTAAAGGCACCAACAATCAAACCAACAGTGGAGTTCCAAATGACGATGGAATACCCGTTCGCACGACTCGCGTACGACGCCAGTAACAAGAGGAAAGTCGTCGAGAAACTTGCAGCGCTGTTCGGTCAGAAGGAACCATACAATATCAGGATACAGAGCATTACGAATAATCCGACAACTATTATTTGGTGAGTTTTATGTAACTTCGATAACCATGTCTTTCTGCACCAAACATTAATATTTTGATCACGAAAGACTGACAATATATTGTGAATTTGTTATGTAAGTTTGTCTGTTTGTTTGTTCGCTGCAGAGCCACTTTTACGGACTACAGAGACAGACAAACACAGAGTTTGTTTTTCCTGAGAGCCCATTATGTAAATGAGTTTTTTTGATAAACTCGATGCTTTTTTTCAGTTGGTGGCCCTGGATTGAAATAATCCAGCATTTTCAGATCGTTTAAATTAGCATTTTGATTTTCTTCAACAATAACGCCTTGTAGTTATAAAACTAAAGATTAGTCTATTTAAAATCATTTACTAAAAAATTCCTATTCCAGGTACAACACAAGCCTACCGATGGACCGCTGCCCCAAAAAGGAGATCGAAGAGTTACGAAAAATGATAATAGTCGACGAGCGAGGCTCGAACACGGGCGCGCTGCGTGAAAACGTCGACCACATTTTCGACCTAAAGGAACTAAAAGTCATGTCCATCAGACTGATACCTTTAGGACTCTGCGCTGAACAGAATACTAAAACACCTAAAACGAATATACAAGTGTATTCTGGAGCTCCTAACTCCGCGAACGCTAAAGCTGGAAGCGCTAATGATCAGAGTTACTTGGTCACGTTCATAATACCAGCGGTGGTTATCGTGTGTATGATTCTGCTGGCCGGAATCATCGCCAGCGTGCTGTACAGGCGCCGAAGAACCGGTAAGAATGGAAACGTTATATCCTTGTCTAGGACACAACCTAGGCTTCTTTTGTTTTTAGGACGCAGTCGTGGGAGGTTTAGAATAGGTATATGAAAGAGTATCGATGTTGAAACAATTCCAGTCTTGAATTGTGCATTATAAGGTTTATTTTAGTTTATTGAACTTGTGTGGCAAAGGAAAAGGGCCATGCTGGTTTAGGGGCTTTAGCGCATTTTTCAAAAAGTTCTGCACATCTTTCAGACCTTGCATAGAACTACCTCGTTACAATAGTTGTTATGACAGCTCTGGGGACTTATTCTCACTTGGGCAGAGATTTTACTCTAATAGTGAGTGGGTGAAACCAGTTTTCGGCCGAGATTTGACGTCATCCCTATTAGAGTAAAATCTCTGCCATACCCAGAATCACCCCCCAGTTCTAATTAACTCGTACATCCAGCTATGTCTAATAATTGTGTAGTTTTTTTTTTAAGATTTTCTAATCGTGGTAATATGTCGAGGCCTAGATTTACTAATCTGTTATGTATGTAACCTGAGTAAAAATTTATCAAATCCTAAAATAAAATACTGTGTACGAAATTAATAAATTGGTACAACTTACTAACTAACTAATTTGATTTAATTGTGTAGATGGAGGAACCCAATGAATGACCAAAAGGTGATTCATTCATATAAAACACTACGTTATTCACGTTAATTTAGATGTTGTTGGCTAAAACACAGTATTCCACCATAGATATGAACTGAGTTTGCTTGGCGTTTGTAAATACACTACGGTGTCACGATTCTCGCAGATTCTACAAAGCTTTTGTAAAATTATTTATCGTCATTCTAATTATATCCACAAATGAGTTATATTGAAATGAACTACTGAATTTTATTTCTATGTATGGCTGTTGTATGTAGGTAACTAAATAGATTAATACTAATATAGAGTGTAATAAGTGTTACCTTTGTTTGATGTCCTATGAATAAAATTAAAAATCTCTCTTCAAAACTAAAGGTGACAATTTTTTTTTATTCTTTTAGCTAAAGCGTTTGGCTGCCAGTTCACCTGATGGAAAGTGTAGCTGCAGTCTAGGGTGTAGCACGCTTAGCTACCTGTTTAACTTGTATAACTTGTTTTTCGGGGGTAATATTTTACAGCCTGTATTTTAGTTGCCTAAAATTTACAAAACAAACATTTATGGTGGTTTAGCATCGTCGACCGCATCGTCACTTCATCAGATTGCGGTCAAACGTTTGTCTATGATGTATAAAAAAGGTTTGAAATTTTGTTCAAAGTTCATTTCAAGACAACTCAAGCTAACAGCTTACTTCAACCAATTTTAAACCCACTTTCTAATCTCGCATGTTTTCAGGTAAAATGAGCGTTGGCGACGAAGAAGAACGCCAAGCATTCCGCTCCAAAGGTATCCCGGTCATATTCCAAGATGAGTTAGAAGAAAGGGGGGACACAGAACCAGTTCACAAAAGTCCAGTCATCATGAGAGAAGAAAAACCCCCTCTATTACCTCCAGCGCCGGATTACCGCTCAGGAGAGGATGCTCCTTACCGCCCCCCTCCACCTTTCGCAGCTTCTCGTACCCCCCCCAGACCTAAAGCTACCCCCACTTACAGAAAACCACCACCGTATGTACCCCCTTAAAAACACTATCAGTTACGTAGCTTAGAAGGTGATTGGAGTTTTAATGGTTTCGATTCTGTGACGCTTCGATTTTTGATGATCAATTTTGCCTAAAGTTTTCAAATTAATCTTGATTTGATATTTTTAATTGAATGGGTAATAAAAATCGAATCGTGCGCGTGGAGTTGATTTTGTCGCACACTTAGAACTCAAATGATTGTTTAATCTTATTTATTTAGTAAGATATGCCATCAACTTCTATCGTTAGACTTTTATAAGTACTTCATATTGTTTATAAGTGACTAGTCGACTGACGATAACAGCTTATTCTAAAACATGTGCATCTATAATATAATAGGTACCCGATGATGGAATAAATAAATTCTGCAGCTAATCAATACTGCAGCATAAACGCATTTATAAAATTAAGAAAACAAACCTCATTATTACAAGGAATTGTGTACATTATGAAACGAATTAAATATTTTAATTGACGAAATAGTTCGTTAGTATTTAAAACGTGATGAATTTGCCGTTTCAATTATGTGTGTAAAAACTGGAGACTTGACGGTATGTATTAGTTGTATTGTTGGAGTAGTGTGGTAGGTAAATTAGATGCTAGGTTAAGGCCGTTGAAGTGTATTATAACGAGCGGCGATGGACTTGTAAGTCTTGCAATGCAACCCGTCACGGAATACTTTTGCAAAAAGTCGGGTATGTGCCAAATGTAATGTTTGGACGTGCCTTCAACTATCTCTCTTGGACATCTTCAAGTGTCTTGATTAGCAAGAGTCTTTAAAATGTGTAATTGTCTACCGTGCACGGGGATTACAGTCATGATCTTAATATTTCATTTATTTATAGGAACTATTTGTACACGATTTTTCTAAATGCGATGGTGAAACACGCATACACCAAACACAACATGTGTTGTTCATTATTTGCTAATAGACCAAAACTACAGTAAGGTACAGGGAGATAAAGCAACCACTAATAAAGAAATTTGTGATTTAGATAAATGTAGTTCATTTGAGTTACAGTACGCTGTATGTAACGGCAACGCTCATATTCAGTCGACAAAATACGAAGTCTTTATTGGTGGCGGCCTCTTAAATCACAACGGATGTTTGTGGCTCTAAAAATATGCTCTACTAATCTGCGTTTGCGCAGCTTGGGTAAGACAATTTTAGACTCAAAAAAATCTGTTGTGACTATGTACTGTGTAAGGGTGACTTGGCTATATGTGCCATTGTTTAAAAGTTGTTAAATAATGTAATTTAATGTAAACATATCGAAATTGTAACGTTTTAGCCTTTAGCATAGATCTTCCATACACTATTATATCTACACTTAGGTAGTGCGTGTGAGTATGCCCCGCTGTCGACTCATTGAAGCGTAGAATGGTGTCGACTCCCCTTTATATGAAACGGATCGCTGATTTTAAATGCATGGATTGTTCAGAACTAGCTAGTGTACACTATTAATACTATTCTATTGAATTATACAACTGACTCTAGCTATAGAATATTTAATAATTAAGGTATCATTTTGTACTTGTCTAATTACCATAGAGTGTAAGATTAACAAATTGTGCAAAATATAAGGACTATCGAAGAAAGAGCTAAAACATTTTTTATTTGGATGTATTTTTTTCTAATGTTTACTCATTTAGAGTTTTGCATTTATAGATCTTCTTAGTGTTTAATATTATACAATTTTATAGGACAGCTGATAGCAAAAGTGTTCGTTTATGTTGTGTTTACCTAAGTACTTAAAATGTCCACTAAAAACCGTACCATTTCATTATTTATAACAAAGTTTGGTACGTAATTGGTTTTAGTAATTTGTTTTATCACTCTCATTAAAAACGCACATAAATTTATGTAATTTAAATTAATGAGCTTTTTATTTTAAAATAAAAGTTCTAGTGACAAAAATGCTTCTTTTATTTTTTTAGGTCGTGTAGTATAAAAGAGGTCGAAGATTAGTTTTAGAAATAGGTAGGTACACTAGGCACTTTGATCCTACGGTGCTAATTTGAGAAAAGCGGTCCCTATTTAATGTTTTAAACTATTACCAAGAACGAGTATCCCTTGCTTATTTCAAAACTAAGTCAGGGTCAGAGCGAGATGATAAATATCCTGAAATATCCTCAGAATATGGGAATGGACATAATCCATTAGGACATATACCGATAACTAATACTTCAACGAGTTGTTGAAACTAAGTCTAACTTACACCAATTTCTCGAAACACTTCCGTTGAGTTGAGGTTGCTTTGGTAATAGATGGTAATAGTAAGTGAACAACGCCATCTATTATGGAGTAGTGAAACTAATATTTTATTTATTGAGGAAGCTGGAGGCCCTCACCCTAGTGAGAAACCATCGCCCACACACAACACAACACAATGTAGATGTTTATGCCATAATGGTCAGTGTGTCAACGTCATGTCATGAGTCATTCATGCGTCACTTGCCTTGTGTCAGTCAAGTGACAAACCACCACGCAAACCTTTGTTTACAAACGTAAAAAAATCGATTGTTGCGCGGAAAAACACCTGAAAACGTTGTGAAAAATCTTGTTATTCGGTAACACAGTTGTTTTTCGGTCCTTGGATTTAACTCTGGTTTAGTAAGACAGGACAACAAGCGAACAAAGTTGTCTGAAATGGCTGAAAAAACTACGAAAAGAAACAAGTGGAAAAGTTTGTGCTTGTCTCTAAAATACAGGCCTAAAATTATGCAACTTATTCTAAAAATGCGGCAAGTTATACGCCGAAGAAATGCTGAAATAAAATCACTGAAACATAGATTGAAACGAGAGGTAAATAGGTATTCTCACAAAGTCGCTCATTGTGCTACCACATAGTGTTGTATTCATAAAGTAACTCTCTTTCATTTTCAGGATAAAAGCAAAAGAGCTGATGTCGTCTTAGTTCTACCTAAAGACGAACCAGAAAATAGCAACATTACTTTCTCCATTGACAAATCCAAATCATTCAATGATGCATCTACCCAAACTCGTGAAAACCAGAACCTTGAAAAGCCAAAAAAATCTAAGAAAAACATACATAGTAGCCATGAAAATGAAGTAAAAACTGAAACTAAAGATAACAGAGTTGAGACAGACTCAGGAACTAAAGATACGGGTTGGAAAAGTGGTGAAAATGAGAAAAGCATAGCAGAGCAAGTTAAAGAGGCAGCTTTAAATGCTTTGAATGACTTTGAGAAGAAAGCCGGTTGGGATGTGAACGGTGGTGGGGATAATGAGAAAAGCATTGCCGAACAAGTAAAGGAAGTTGCTCAAACAGCTTTGCAGCAGACAGGAATGGTTTACATAGAGTCTGCTGGCATGTACTATGATTACAAGACTGGATATTACTACAACTCTGTAAGTGCCGCATTAGTTTCAAATTAAAGTGCTTTCTGAGACCCAAAAACCATTCCCAAGGTATAGAAAAAGGCTAATGGGCATATCTGTGTTATTATTGTTAAAAATATGGTAGTTTGTATAATTAGCATTGAAATAACAGAATCAGTAAAATAATTCTAATCCAAATGAAAGCTAAACAAATAAAAGAACTACATTCTTTCTAATAGTGCTTTAGTCTAACCAATTCAAGTATTTATTAAGCTTATTTCTATTTTTGCATCAAATATCTTATAAACTGTGGTACATATAACTAATATAATATTTGTAATTTTCAGGAACTGGGTCTTTATTACCACACGGAAACAAACTGCTACTACTACTTAGATGAGAAGCAACAGTTTGTGTTCCACTCGTATCCCGACACCAGTGCTGTCAACGCTAACCTTATCGCTCATCAGAAGAAAAAAGCTCGAAAACAGCTTAAGCGGGTTGGTATATTAATGTCTCAATGCTTTTCTAGGTTTCTTAGTAAATATATATTTTTTTATACATTATAGACAAACGTTTGACCGCAATCTCACCTCATGGTAAGTGACGATGCGGTCTATGATGTATGTACGTTTGCCTAGAAGAAACCTATTCACTCTCCTCTTGAAAACATAACTAAACTTGAAATAACCAAAATTAAAGCTTGTTGTCACATTCTCCACCTGCTAAGGATGACTGCAGAGAACGCATTTAGCATGCATAGGAATGCCCCCCTATTATACAGTGCAGAAATATAAATATATACATTGCAAACTATGTGATGGTAGGCGTAATCCACAGATATACATAACAAGTATCATTAGAAAGCTACTAACCCTCGAATTCATAGACAATGTAGAGGCTCATCTAGAAGTAGATTTAAGTGCTGCACTATGAGACTATAAATTTCAGGGTAAGATGTTCCATCAAAAATATACTTTACTTTACATACCTATTAAAAAGAGTGTTATGTTCTACAAAAACTTCTGTAAAATACAAAAAAATACACATGACTTCATTTCTCATGTCTCTAGACATCTTTTCTAATGATATAATTTTTTTTTTCAGGAAAGAAAGCCAGAAGATGACATAGATAACCTGACGCAATCACTATCTCAGGTTTCACTCCGCGGCCTTGCCTTAGGTAATACAATGCTAGCCAGTTACTCCCCAATATCAAACTGAGATATCATTTTACAGGACAATGAAGACTCTAAGACCAAACGAAGGAAGACCAAGAAATCAAAGAAAAATGGACTCTTACCTAAAACAGATAAAGTTGAAAATCAGAAAGACAAAAAAGAACAAGATGACCCAAAAGATCCACATGAATCAAAAGATTTAGACCAATCCAAAAATACCTTAGTAAAAGTAGTAGATATTGAAAACAACGATGTTAAAAGTGAAACTGAAAATGAAGTAAAGAATGAAAAGATCGGAGAAGGGAATGAGGAAGGCATTAAAAGTGAAGATATCAAGATGGAGATTCCCGCGGAATTGGAAGATGGAGAGTGTAGTGACTCTCCGAATGAAGAAGAAAAAGAAGAAGAAGATGATGATGATAATGATAGCTCTTCAATTGCTAGCACTGCAACTGTCAGTGATGAGGGTAAATTACAAAAACGTGAATGTCATGTTATTATGAAATTACAAAAACTCGACCGATACAAAATCTCAGATCTCTTTCGTATTCAAGACCTTTGACGATATCTTAGGGTGATCAGAGGCGCGCCCTCTATATATATAATATTTGAAATATTCTGACTATTTCATACGAAATATTCTGTTAGAATACTCAGATGTTTTTCGTGACAGTTACATAGCACTGGAATTACGCAAAATTTTAGCACTAAAAATAGCACTTAAAGCATAATCTTCAATAGTTCATCAACTTATGTTGCTGACTGTACTTTTTATCCTAATACACACGGCTACACGTCAGATTAAACACCCAACATACCCATTACTACGCTATATACAATGCAGAGAATCTTTAGAAAGGTAGCGCAATAGTTGTAGGCGCGCGTCGTCCCACCCAAAACATATCGTCCCTCACACGATTCGCAAAGCTAAATTTCTAATAGTTCAAAGTCCAAACAGTGCAATGCATCACGAGGCACGTCCTCAGTGGGCATGCTCAGTGAGGCAATGCATTGTTATAGGCAGGGGTAACCATTTAACATCAGGTGGGCCATCAATTGTATAAAAAAGTCTAGGTCGAGGTGTCGCCGTGTGTACCATGCGAACGAAGCTTTTTTTTGGCAGAAGCCAGTTCGTAATTTAGGTTCATAATATTACAGATTCAGTTGCAAAACACCATCCACCATGCATGCGTGTGATCGTTCGGGAAACTGATCTGCCCAAACTGAAAGTCGGTAGTTTGTACCTGATCACTAAAGATGGCGGCACTGTGGGCAGAGAGGGGGAACAACATACTATACTGATAAAGGACCATAATGTTTCTAGGGTAAGGTTTAAAATTGTTGATGTTTTTTGTACACTTTTAAAAATGCTTTTAACAAATAGAACTGTCATAATATATGATAGTGCAATCATTAGTACAATGAGAAACGAAACGGTTCGACGACTGCGGTCCTTCCCCGACGCTACTTATAATACTTGATTACGAGAGAAAGTACACACATTCTCAAAAATGGATAAACGCTACAGATATTCCAAAACGAAACGGTATAAGCGATGTTTTGGAGCTTTTTTTATGAATGTTATGGGAGAAGTAGCCCACCAGAGGGGCGATTACGAGTTGACAATGTAAAAACCGGTGTCAAACGTCTGACGCCGAGCACACCGGTGTGCGCTGCTTGGTATGGAAACACTGAGCGGATTTTTTGAGAAGCTTGGTTTCGTCAAGCTTCCGCTCAGTGTTTCCATACCAAGCAGCGCACACCGGTGTGCTCGGCATCAGACGTTTACCGTTTTGTACATTGTCAACTCGTACTCGCCCCTCTGATGCTGAGTATTTTATCGATTTAGTGGAATTCGAACTCATTGTTTACGCGCTGATTCTGATTTTATTGAAACTAGAGAAAGAACCCTTAATTTTGCCAAAAAACACAGACACGGATAGGATGCAGGAAAATGTAGGAACTCACCGGCGTCTCCGATAGATCAGGTATAAGCTCCAGCTGCAGCTGTCTTCTCGTATTTGCCGAATCCAAGGGGGGCAAAGATCTCAACACTCCACAGAAAGAAAGCACCAAAATTCACCAAAATCACCAATTTTCTATTATTTCCAAATTGCGTACGCGCATCCAATTAACGTCCATTTGCATACTAGCTGAATGACGGCGCTCGCGCAAGCTCGCGAATTCTTCGTGAGTTTAAGGGTAGGAAAGAGATGGGAATAGGGCTTTTGCATTAAAACAAAAAAGGATAGGTAATCTGTGTCTTTGGCCTAACCATCCCCCCGGGTTTGACAGGATAATAATCCTTCAAAACAATAGAAAATTATGTACTATTTAAATTATGCATTTACTTAATTCGCATTATCAGAATAAGCACTTAATCATTTTATTCGATTCAGTTACATTCAGCGATATTTACTATACCTAATTTAGTTATTTATTTTATAAATTTACTTACTTAACAATAATTTTTTATTAAACATTCGATAAATTTTTGTGGACTGTATGTTTTTATATATATTTATTTTTATTTATTGATTAGGCAATGGAAAAACCTTCAACAAGGGTCGCTTGAACACACCGGTTTTGGTACGCACGTCTACGGTACGCACAATGTTATCTTTTCCGGGATAGGTACGTTCAATGACCCCCAGAGGCCAGTCGAGACAAGCGCTGTTATCTGATTTCAACAAAACAACAGTGCCTTCGCGAATAGTCTCCGAGTGGGTCAGCCATTTACTACGGACTTGTAAAGTATTAAGGTATTCTAACTTCCACCTTTTCCAAAATGACTGCACCAAATGATCTACAACACGTTTGCGTTGGAGAAGAGTGCCATGGACATTAGATAAATCTTCAGAAGGAAGGGATTTCAAAGGCGTCATTACAAGAAAATGCGCAGGCGTCAGCGCAAGTGGCTCGGCAGGGTCACTGCTCAGCACTGAAAGAGGACGCGAGTTCAATATTGCCTCAATTTGAGACAGAACCGTAGTCATTTCCTCGACTGTCAACAGCTGATTTCCTACTATTTTCTTGAGATGATTTTTAACACTCTTGACATTACTCTCTGACATCCCATTGAAATGAGGACTCAGAGGCGGGTAAAACTTCATTTCAATTCTGTTATCACGCGTTACGTTAGCGAATTGATCTTTATATTCCTCAGATTCTAACAGTTGGTACATGGCATCGAGATACGACTTCGCTCCGATGAAATTCGTGCCGTTGTCTGAATAAAGAACCGCTACGGGACCACGTCGCGATAAAAACCTTTTAAATGCATTTAAAAACGATTCCGTACTTAAGTCCGATGCTAATTCGAGATGGACGGCCTTAGTAACGAGACACACAAACAAACATAAGTACGCCTTCATACTGTGCACTCCACGGCGACGATATGGCACTATGTACAGCGGGCCTGCGTAATCCATGCCAGTGTGACAAAACGCTTTAGCCTCTTGTACCCTGCAAGCCGGTAGGTCAGCCATGAATGGCGCCTGGTTTCGAGGGTTGACCCGAAAACACACGTTGCATTGTTGCACCCGTTTACGCACTATGTTTCGTGCCGCTAAAATCCAGAACCGTTGTCTCAATAAAGACATTAATAATTGCGGACCGGTATGTAGGTATTTCTGGTGGTAATGATCGATAATTAAATCTACTATGTGATCTTTACGAGGCAGTAATATTGGATGACGGCTGTCGTAATTTAAATCAGAGTGAACTAATCGACCACCGACCCTAAACAAACCATCTATTACAAAAGCATTAAGCTTTAGAAAAGCAGGAGGCAATTTCATTCCTGCCTCGGCATTCTTGAGTTCGCTGCCAAAATAAAACTTTTGCAAGTCCTTTATTACATATTTCTCGGCTGTATCTAGGTGAGAAACCTCAAATTTACGCGGCAATTTTCTCAAAAACCTTAGAATGTAAATTACAATTCTGAGCAATTTAGACCATGAGGATATTTTAGTAGCGAGCTCATAGAAAACCAGAGGCGTTTCCAAAGCCGCAGCTGTAGTCACCAGTACATTTACCTTCTGTTCTGGTATTTCGTCTACTACAGCCGTGGGATCGAAGCTATGTACTGGCCATTCCGAGACTGGCAATTTAGCAAACGCGGGCCCATTGAACCAGAGTGGGTGCTCGAGTAACTGAGCGGGAGTAAGCCCTCTGGAGAGGCAGTCCGCAGGGTTATCCTTTCCACTAATATGATGGAAATGTCGCGAATCCAATTCATTATGAATTTTGGAAATTCGATTAGCGATAAAAGTTTGCCATCGAGTGGGACAGGAATGAATCCACGCCAGTGCTACGGTACTGTCAGTGAAAGCAAAAATATTTGTTATTTGACAGCGACCAGAATAAGCAACAATGACTAAGCGCATCAATTTCGAGAGTATAACATTTGCGCACAACTCCATTCTAGCAAGAGTAATCACCGTTTTGGATGGCGCAACTCTGGACTTGGCACAAAGCAAGTTAGTTACTGACCGATTTTCGGTGGGAAACTGAACATGTAAATATACCACGCCGCCATAAGCGCGCTCAGAAGCGTCAGCAAAGCCTATTATTGAGACGACGCACTTATCATTCACGCCAGCGTGACGAGGCAATTTAATATTCTGAAACAATGGTAATTCTGATTCAATAGTTTGCCACAAGGTCACGATATTAGGAGGGGGAATATCATCCCATCCTACGTTACTTTCCCACAGGGATTTAATTATCAACTTGGATAGAAGAGTTACCGGGGCTACGAATCCCATCAAGTCCCACAAGCGGGCAATTGTTGAAAGAATATTCCGTTTGGTGCAATCGCGAGTTTCGACATTGACACTGAACGTAAAAACATCTTCAGCAGGTATCCACAGCAGACCAAGTATTTTCAGGTAGCTGTCCGGACTGAATTCTACGGCTTCGGACACACGATGCGAAGTGGGAATACTTGCCATAACTTCGGGCGAGTTACTTGAGAATTTTACTAGCTCGAACCCTCCAGCGGCAAACATTTCGATCAGCTGACTTGATAATTCAACACCTTTAGCTACTGACGAACAGCTGGTGGCCAAGTCGTCCATGAAAATGTCGCTTTCAGCTACAGAAGCAGCAATAGGAAAGCGTTCACGCTCATCGGAAGCCAGTTGACGTACAGTACGTATAGCTAAGTAGGTACTACAGCACAAACCGAAAGCCACTCGCGACATCTCGAAAACGGTAATAGGATCATTAATATCGAACCTGTACAATAATCTTAGGTATTTCGTACTATCTTCATCCATTAGAACACGCAAGTACATATGTCGAATATCGGCACTTACTGCCACGGGTAACAATCTAAACTTTAATATTATTTGAAACAAATCATTCTGCAGATTCGGACCGGTATGTAATAAATCATTCAACGATTTCCCGGTCGAAGTCTTACTACTTGCATTTAACACTACTCGAAACTTCGTCGTACTTTTATCTTGGCGTATTACCGCATGATGTGGTATCACGTACTGATTATTCGTATTACCTATCGCAGAAATCTTACCTACGGGATGCATGTAATTACGCTGTAAGTAATCTTTGAAAACGTTGTCATATTCCTCTTTAATATCGGGATTCAATAACAATTTACGCTCCAACGATAAATACCTACGCTCAGCTGTGCGCATGGAGTCGCCTAAAGCGCAAGGCTCGCTCTGAAACGGCAGCGACACAGTATAGCGCCCGTTCGATTCACGACGCGTGGTATCGAGATAATAATTTTCACAAGCTTGTTCATTTTTAGTTAGGCAATTGGGCACATTAGGTACCTCTTCCAACTCGAAAAATCGATTCATGCAATTTTCCAGAGATTCTTCTACCGTACAATAAGAACGAACAATATTGCAGGTAGGGGCAACGACCGGTGCCTTTCCGATTATTATGTAACCTAATAAGGTTTCAATCGCGACAGATTCACCAGCAGCGCGAGAGATTGAATTCGGACCTAGAATTCTAGCGAATAAATCCGTCCCCAATATGAGGTCAATCTTTGCGGGGGAGTAATAATTACTATCCGCCAATGGAATGTTATTTAAATATTCCAAGCGGGCTACGTCTATCTTCGCGGTAGGCAATTCACTCGTGATACGATTTACGACCAGCGGCTGAATAGTGAACCTAACCGATTCATCGAAGCGAGACCGAACAGTTAAACAAGTTATCCCTACGATAGGGTTAGTGACGTCACCTACACCTGACACGTATTTATTTTGCGGTTCATGTAATTTTAATTTTAAACGCTCGCAGCACTCAGCTGTTATTAAATCTTTCTGCGACCCACTATCTATCAAAGCACGTAGTACGACAATGTTCCCGTCGGCATCCAGCACTTTGCATTGAGCGGTGCCGAGCAAGACCGACTCGGGAATCGAACCCGCACTGAGCGAGGGTGCAGCGGTGCACTCGTTACCAACTGCGCACAGAGCCACTGCGGCGGCGGCGGCGGACGAAGACGAGGCTGCAGGGACGGACTCAGGGCCGCCTTGCACTGCAGATGTCGTCGGAACCACAACTTTTCTGCTATTCGGGAAATGCAGAAGGCTGTGGTGACTCCGACTACATTCGCTACATCGAATTGAGTCTGTGCAATTTGCAATTATGTGAGAAGCACTTAAACAATTCACGCAAATACGTTTAGTTTTCACTAACTTATATCGATCATTAGGGATCATTGACAAGAATTTAGTGCACTGGGGCAATTGAGTATGATCACTCTTCCCGCAACACAAACATGTCGTTTCCTGTATATTTACAAATGTTTTGACATTATTAATGTTATTATTGGATGTACGCGTTCCCGATCCGACTGACGACGACGTACTATTATTTTTACGCGCCTGAATACTGCCCGCTTTCGTATTAGAAGTTACACTCGTGCTATTATGTGCGCGTTGTAAAATGTGGGATTGATTTCGGACAAAGTTAATGAATTCTAAACAACTAGTACTATCAGCAGTTTCATTGACTTTCATTTCAAATGATTTTACTGTCTCCAAACCCACTTTTTTACACGCAATGTGCACAAACACAAAATCTTCTAAACTATCTAATTCTAACTGTTTTAGCGCGGAATAAAGCGATGAGAACTTATCAATAAAATCCTCTAATTGAGTAGGGACTTTTTCATTGACAGTAGGCAAGTTCATCAGCTTATCAAAATACGCAGCGGCCAGTACTCGTTTGTCATTGTATTTATTCACTAAAGCATTCCATATGACGGGATAATTTTCTGCCGTGGGCAAGATACCTTTACATATATTTAAAGCTTTTCCCTTCAACCTACCGACTAAATATTGAATTCTTTCTCCGTCAGTAAGATCGGGGTTATTGTGAATGGCTGACTTGAACGTCTCGTAAAAAATAGGCCACGTTTCATTCTCGCCGTCGAAAGAACAAATTTCTAATCGAGGAAGCTTTATTGTTGATGAAGGCTTTTCGCATTTAACGCTATTATTTTGAGCCTTTTTTGACGTTATTAGTTGATGTGATTTGTATTTAATTTTGGCGTACAATTGATCGTAAGCGATAAGAGAACTATACGTAGGTATCGGACCTTCCGCGAGGGATAATTGAAAGTCATTCCTTTCCTCTAACGCTGCGACAAATTCTGTACGTAACATATCGACTGTGAAAGACTCGGCTAAGAAATTTTCTATAAGCAATGGATCCTCTCCTATTTTATTCATTGCATCGTAAATACCCTGTATTCGTCCGAACATAGCTGCTAGCTTATTTTGCATTTTTTGCAAGCTACGATCATGCGTTTTAGAACTTACTGCAGTTGAAGATTCCGTCATTGTAATTTTACAAGATGGCGATTGCCGTTTTTTGCAAAAAAATAATCTCTAAAAATCAAAGTTAATCCGCGGTCGATAGGACCAAAATGTTTACGCGCTGATTCTGATTTTATTGAAACTAGAGAAAGAACCCTTAATTTTGCCAAAAAACACAGACACGGATAGGATGCAGGAAAATGTAGGAACTCACCGGCGTCTCCGATAGATCAGGTATAAGCTCCAGCTGCAGCTGTCTTCTCGTATTTGCCGAATCCAAGGGGGGCAAAGATCTCAACACTCCACAGAAAGAAAGCACCAAAATTCACCAAAATCACCAATTTTCTATTATTTCCAAATTGCGTACGCGCATCCAATTAACGTCCATTTGCATACTAGCTGAATGACGGCGCTCGCGCAAGCTCGCGAATTCTTCGTGAGTTTAAGGGTAGGAAAGAGATGGGAATAGGGCTTTTGCATTAAAACAAAAAAGGATAGGTAATCTGTGTCTTTGGCCTAACCACTCATGAAAAAGTTATTTAACCCGGGCTAGATTGTGTACGATGATAAAGTGGTAACAGCATTCTTGTATCATGAGTTTTTTTGGATTTAGGACACATCCATTAGAAATATTTTCTATTTCTTAAATAAATCTAAAGTCATAGAAACGATCTCAGCTGACGTGTTCTGTGAGCTAAAACAATTTATTCTTATAGGCAGATGCCTTATAAAAAAACGTTGTTAAATCATGTATTGTTATTTTTAGAACCATCTAGACGTGAAATACGATATGCACAGACGAACATACGTGGTGACGGATCTTGGGTCCAAGAACGGGACCATTCTCAACGGCAACCGGATGTCGGAGAGCTCAGAAATTAGCCTTCCTATGGATGTAAGTAAAAAGTAAATTAAATTATACTACCGAGTAGTTCTACTGGTAGGTCAGATGTCACAACTTTGTTTACTACGTATGTAATTTTCTCGTTTTTGATACAAAAATGCCGCAAGACCAAAGTCGAAAGTGTTGTCAGTACTAATTTATTTAATAACAAGCTTCGTCCGCATCCCTTTGTAGCCTATTTTTATTTATTTATTTATTAATAGGATCACCAACAGTGTTGTGCACAGAAACAACATTATATTCTTATTCTAGTAGTCTTATGTCTAGTGCAAACACCAACACAAATATCCTGTTGAGTTTTCGAGATAAAAAGTAGCCTATGTGATAATCAACAAAAAAAAACATGCAAACATCTAAATTTTGACATAATATATAATATTAGTGGGATGGGATTCCTCTTGGTAATTTTCGGGAGCGCTTTATGCAGCAGTGAAGTTTAGGCTGGTATGATGGATGGCTGATATTAATTTTTAACCGATTTCAAAAAAGGAGGAGGTTCTCAATTCGGTTGTATTTTTTTTAATGTTTGGTACCTCAGATTTCCGTCATTTATGAACCGATTTCAAAAATTCTTTTTTTAATAAAATTTTTTAGAAATAACTGAAAGTATATGCCGACCACGTGCACGAAATTGCGTATTTTGTTTTCCGTGACTTTTAAGTGTTGTTTATAGTCACTAGAACATTCCCAATGAACTGTCATCATTATCATCATCTAAGATGAAGCTGGTAGTCGAATTGAAGTCGGTTTCTTTTAGTTTTTTAAACATATAAATTGTTATATATTTAGATTCTTCACGGAAGCACGATACAGCTGGGTGAAACAAAGCTACTATGTCACATACACCCCGGCAATGATACTTGTGGACATTGCGAACCGGGCTTACTTATGGAATGTAAGTTTTTTTATGTTTAAGAAAAGAAAGAAAAAGCATTTATTTTGCAACACACACACAACAGCACAACAATACACTAACACATTTTACTTATGTTATCCCATTGCTGGGCAAACTCCGACCAAGCACAATGTGACTGCAGAGCCCCACAGACAATGCCTCACCTCCTGTCTTGCCAGAATGCATCGACACCTGCATCCGGAAAGATCTTTATGACGCCACGGAAAATTCTATAGACGTGGCCCGTTTCCGGGCAAGACATGATATTTAGTAGCTAGATAATTACTAGATAATAAAAATACATGAGAGCCAATCGAATCGAAGAAGAAAACTATACTACATTATTCTACAAACGTGAAGGAAAACATGAGGAAACCCGCGGTTTAGTCAGCTCCGCACGTATTGACCTGGTCTTTCCTGTGGATAGGGACAAGGCTGAGAGGATGGTATAGGTGCTACAAGCCATTTAAATCTTGTCCCAGGCACTGCAGCGTGCTTGTCCCAGGCATTGCAGCGTGCCGTTTATAAGGGCATGATTAAAAAGTGGCTCCTGACACTATATAAATCATCTAGATGCAAAGTCTTGATTATTATTATTCTACTAACATAAATAAATATGCGTGTGAAAGCAACTTTAAAAAATATGTTTATAAAAGTTATGGCACTAGTCTATGACCCACCTAATTCATTCATTCATAATGATGAAATTCTGATGACGTTTTATAAAGATATCATACAAATTCATGAAACTAGAGATCTGAAATTTTGAAATGAATTCCATATTAAATAAAAAATAAATAAATATTCGTAGACTTTACACACAACGCTCTCTAGTCCGAAACTAAGCAAAGCTTGACATATATTATAGCTTATATTATCTAACTACTCCAACAGCTGAAGAAAAAGAAAAGAAAGCAGCCTACACAAGAACCTGCAGCGTCAAAAAACAACACGAGCTGGAACTAGCTCGCCTCAAGAATATCTACGCACCGAAACTTCTAGAAATTGAAGAAAAACCTTACAACGATAGGGCGCAAGCGAGGAGGGAAACTGTTGGATCGTCGCATCATTCTGTGAAAACTGAAAGTACTGATTTAGATACGTAAGTGAACCTTATCCCTGTATTTATAAGGTTCACGAAGAGTACGCGTAGAAGTTTTTAGAGTCTAGGTAATGACGGAAAAAAGCGAGGAGAGAAACTGTAAGGTTGTCGCATCATTCTGTGGAAATACTGATTAAGATATGTATGTCTTATTGCTTTGAAAATAAGGTTCAATTCAACATGTTTATTTTAGAATACGCATCGATAGTTCTAGAATGACAAGTCAGGGAGTCAGTTTTTCATAACTCTAAAACCGACGTCATAGGTCGTAAAGAAAGAAAGAAAGTAAAATCTCTTAGTTTCCGTCATTTATTTATTTTAATTTACTATACTTTTATTATTTTTTTAGGTCGATATCCACTGAGAACAAAGGCTTCAAGTTGTTGCAGAAAATGGGCTGGTCGGAAGGCGAGGGGCTAGGAAAAGACTGTCAGGGGAATGTTGAACCGGTAAGTACCTTTCACTATAGTTAATTGATACTAACTCTATCTGATTGTGGTATCAGGATACCAAAAAACCCCGTAAACAAAATTTGAAAGTGTAAGTGTAAGCATAGCATCAACAAATTTTTTTTTAAATAATTTGACACAAAAAAATTTAAAATTAAAAAAAAGTATTCCAAGCTTATGACTTGTTTATTAATCGATTCATCCGTCAGTCGATAACTATTTTGCTCCATTTACGAATCACATCGCGATCAACAAAATAAAACTCAAGACTCTGAAGTAGGGTTATACTGTAAAGCGGATAAAATTACGTGGTTTCAAAAAATGCAAATAAAAACAGTTCGAACTAAATACCTTTTAAATAAAGCGTTCCTAACACAAGCTAATGCAACGAATAATCACATGCAATATACTACTGTCGTCTCGACAAAACCCCATCGTCGATCACGGCTTTTGCACAAAAACTGATATGAATTACATCTCCATTTGCTTCTGACGTGACTAATTAGTTCAGACCGAATAATTTATTTGACCTTGCAAGTTGCATTAGTAATGCCCAAAAAGTTTGGGTAAAAATGAGTTGGGCGGTGATAAAATGGTTCTGTTCTAATTCCTGTTAGAATTTTTATTGTCATCGTCGAAAAATGAAAATCATCGTCTTGGGATGAAAATAATCGTCGTGAGATGAAAATCATCGTCTTAAGATAAAATCATCGTCTTAAGATGAAAATCATCGTTTTAAGATGAAAATCATCGTCTTAAGATGAAAATCATCGTCTTAAGATGAAAATAGTCTCAACACAAGTGTGACTACTGTACCTATTTCTGCCGCCAAGCATTGCTGTGTTCTATTAAAGGTACCGGTCCGATTACATAGAGGTACAGTCGGCGTCACATCAACCTATCCACTGTTTGAACTTTGAACTATATAATTGGAATGTTGCGAGTCAGGGATCGCAATAGATGTAGGCGCGTGGCGCGCAAGCAGCGAGTCTCACATAAAAACATATCGTCCCTCTCGCATGATTCGCAACATTCAAAATAAAATAGGTTCAAAGTTCGAACTGTTGATAGGTGTAGCCGACTGTTCATGAGACATGTCTCTAAGTATTGGACGCAGTGCAATATCCCACAGGGCACATCAATGGACTTACATTGTGAAGTAATGCGCTGTTTGTTATAGACAGAGGTAACCATATTTCCAATCACATTTTCTCATAACAAGTAATTAAATTAAAAATTTTAAAAAACCCCCGACTTTGATACCCATATTGGTTGTAAAAAAATGTAATTCGCCATTTTGTGGTGGTGGCCATATTTGATTTAAAAATCATAGTATTTATAGTATTCTACTAGTCAAGCCCGTTCATTTGATATTGATACCCATATTGAGGGAGATGTGAAAAAATATGTACCTAATCCGCCATTTTGCGGCGGCCATCTTGGACCGATTTTCATCAAACATAGCTTAAAACACTCCCGACTAATTCACCTTTCAAACAAAAAAAACTAAATCAAAATCGGTGAATCCGTTCGGAAGCTACGTTGCCTCAGACACACACACACACACACACACGTCAACCTTATAATAAATAAATATAAATATTAAATAAATAAATATTCATGGACTTTACACACAACGCCCTCTAGTCCCAAACTAAGCAAAGCTTGTGATATGGGAACTAGATGGCTGATAGAATACTTATATACTTTTTTTTTGTAAATACATACTTATAATACATAGTAACACCCAGACATAGAACAAACATCAATGTTTTCCACGCACAAATGTTTGTTCTTGGTGGGGATCGAACCCACGACCCACAGCACGGAAGGCAGAGCTATTACCGACTGAGCTGTGACGCGTGTCGATTTTGCGTATACCCCGTCGTTTTTGCGTCTGGGGTTAAAAACAATTGAGCTCGTCTCAAAATTTACAAAATCTAGTGGAACTCCAAAAGCTTAGTGCACTTTTTCGTTTTTGTCCGTGCCGTCTGTAGGTCAGGCGCGCCTCTACCTGTCCATTTAAAACAATTTGTGCTTTTTTTTCGCGTCGCAACTCGCATTAGGCTGCACTGATGGCGCGCCATCAGCTCGTGTCCACGGGCTAATTCGAAAACAGATATTTTACAAACAATTATAACTTGGAAATAATATTTTATAATTTTCGTTGTTTAGTTCTATAACTAAACTTTTTGAACTCTGTTTTCTACCTGTAACAACTAATAGAAATAAGAGTTAATTTAATAAAAGTTAAGCATTTATTTTTGTAATGTATATTAATTTATATAACTTTTAATGCAACTATCTTCAACGGGATGTCTACCGTGAAGATTACAATCGTAAACTTAATCCATCTTAGAAACCAAGGCTTAAAAAGTTATAAAATAAAATACTTACCTACTTTACTAAATCCTACTAAATGCAAGTCAGCTTTAATAAATGCCGTGGGATCAAATATGTTATTATAAAGTAGGTGGATCTAATCTATACGATAACGTCGATGACATATGAAATCCTGTGGCGCCTGTGGGTTTACCATATCATCTTTAAAGTTCGGATAAAGCTCTTGAAAATTATTGCAAAAGATTTTTTGGTTGGAAATTAAACGTTGCAACCATTGAAACTCCTGAAACCGTAAACAAAGGCTGAATAGTTCACCGAACATCTAAACTTTTGCATTTATAATATTAGTAGGATAGCTGTCTTGTCATCGAAAAGTACTTCACATCTTCCGTTATTGGCTCCGAGGCGTTGCCATTGGTCTGCCAGACGGTGCAACATTGTTGCACCAGACGAGACTTCGCACGTTATATTTCATCGTCCAACGGATTACACGCACAATTTAACCGGTATTATGTATCATCATATCAAGTGTGGCCATAGATGATACAAAAGTACTATGTTATAGGTGTTTCACTCTGAAGGCAGGTGACGAAAATGATGAAATTGACTAATCAAAGCTCAACTGTTTTAGTACACAATTGACAAAAATCTGCGTTTGAATTATCAGTTCGGAACAGAATTAAGCTTTGTTCCTGAATACAGGTCAGTAAAGAACGTCGTACAGTCATCGAGAGAAGTGTATCGCTAATTTTAATACCATAATGCTATGTATCCTAATATAATCATCATCCCTTCTAAGTTCGTAACGGCTCTATAAAGTTCTCTGCCATTATAAACATTATACTCTACCTTGATATGTCTAAAGCATTTGACTATGTAGAGCACAATATACTTCTGAATAAATTAGAATCATGCGGTGTACGCGGAGTACCTTTAGACTTACTGAAATCCTACTTAAGCAATACAACTCAGAGTACATCTATTACCAAAATTTGACCTAGAACTAAATTTGAGGAAACGTTCAGCTCAACCGAAAGAATTGTGACGTATGGAGTACCCCAGGGGAGCGTTCTTGGGCCGTTATTATTTTTAGTATACATTAATGACATAACCATGGCCACAAATAACTCGATGATACTTTTTGCAGACGACTGTACAGTGGTGTGTCCTAGTGAAGCAGAAACTAGTAAAAGCATTGAACTTATAATTGAATGGCTTAGAAATAATAATCTTAAAATAAAAGTTATTTCACGTTGATCGGGGATCTTTTGCACTGGCGGAGAAAATGTCGCGCACCCAACTCGCGTGACGTTGAAATCGCCCGCAAATCGCCAGTGTGATAGACACTTAGATCCGTAGTGTAGTGACAGAGGTAAGGTAAAGCTACCGTGCATAGTGGGTGTGCTAACATACGCCAGGCTTTAATATATTCGCTCTGGCTCTGATTAACTCAGTAATATACTTAGCTTGTTTAAATGTAATATATCAAATTACCTACACTTTAAAGAATTATGCTGTAAATGCTTTTAATAACTCAGTGGAGTAAAGAGCATGTTTGTGGGTATAAATGATACTTATTAAAGAAAGAAAAAGGCGTTACGTTTCGCAATCGCATTGTATTCAGAGCATTTACCAACAAAAAAAGATACATCAGCACACATTCTACAAAAACAGGAAGATAGTTAACTAGAACAACTATGTAAAGATTCTGGTTTAAATTTTTACACAGGCGATATAAGAATAATAAGATTATTTTCTGTACACACTGGCGGAATCGAAAAGTGTCATTGTTGTTTCGTTGTAGGTGGAATTTATTAGTATTGGGATTTGGCTTAAGTAAGATAAAAAGTTCGGTTCATTGCTTTTTTAGATAAACGGGCCGGTGAACTACGCGGGATTTTAATTTTAAACTTTTTTTTCGTAAAATTCGTGTTCTGAAAAAACAAAAATGATGAATAAAAACTTCTGTTTGTAAATTGTGATTATAACATGTAACTTGATCTATGTTTCCATGTCAAATACGCAAAGTTCAATTTACTTAATTTTTTTTAAGATATTAAAAACACATGGGTACACTGACAGATAAAGACTATTCGAATCTAAATAACATCACAATGTTGTAGAAATATGTTCGAATTAAATGTGATCTTGGTATTTCGTTTATATTTTGGGCACTGTTTGGTCTTTACATTAGTATTTCTAGTTTTAAGATTATTATTATCCTTAGTTATGACTGTTTGTTGCCAAAAAATAAATAAATAAAAAATAAAATAAATATATTGGCAATTTCATAGTTTGGAGTCCCCTTAAGGCAATATCCCTCTGCATTGCTTTTCACGACGACTTTCTTTACTCTGCACTTAGTATTTGTAGTCGGTCACACACAGCGCATGCCAAATAGATAAGTTTGCCCACCGTGTCGTCACTTGTTTACGCACGTGCGTCTAGAGCTCTGTCAATATTGCTTAGATTCTTGCAACTGAACGGCGGTTCAGTTAAAGCAAGCAAAGGGGTAATCACGAACAAATCTGACAGTCGCCTCGTTACTTAAACCTACCTTATTCGAATCACATTGCCTGTCAACACCAGCTCGATTGTCAAACGTTGTAGCGTCACCGCGCAGTGTGTCTCGGTTACGATACGTTTATTTATTAAATTTATTCGTGATCAAGGTACTGCTCAGTCAACCAAAGGTGTAGAAATTTTAATGCGGTGCCCTCCATTTATAATACCAAGGGAAAAGTAAGGTATTTGCCTGACTTTTACGTAGTTGCATTGCAATTTGCACCGAGCTCAATCTAATGACGGTATTCTAACGGCAGACCAACGGACTCACAAAACGTAGTTACTAGAACTTTCACATTTCATTTCAAGTGTTGTTATGCGTAATGTGCAAATGAAAACAATAAGCTTGCATACAGTCAACCGCACGCTTTTCGAGAGCTCTGTCAACTTTTCCTACTACCTAGGTGTGTTCTTATGGAAATTGTCGTAACATTTTATGATGTCGCTTAAAATAAGAGTTCACCAATTTTGAAAGAGTACACTTACCTATGGTTTTATTCATAAACCCGTATCGTTTTATAGCGGCTCTATAAATTATTTCTGTCATAGTTATTGGCATGCCATCGAAGAGAATAACCTTCATCTACTAAACTAGGTGATATTTTTGTGTATTTCATATAGCGCCATCTAGCTATCAAAACCGAGCTAAACTGAAATACTAAAAAAAAACATTGGAATAATATTAAAGTCTTTTTGTGTAAGAAACAAAAAAAGCCGCAGACAGCGTTTCGAACAAAACAAAGCACCAATGATGTGGAAGCTATCAGCCATAATGATGCATACAAAGTTGCACAGCGGTGAAACCATCACAATTTAAATACAAATGTACATGATAATGAAAGATGGAAGGGCTGATCAGTTTTTTTGCAAAATAAGGTTTTGCCCACGCATGCTGACAATAAACTTTATTTTGGGACTAAGTGCGGCGGCGTCTTGGATGACCCTTTTAGAATTCCGTATAAAAAATTTGGCAGGTATAGAATTTACTGGCAAGCCTACATGTACGGTAACAGGTAAGAGATATTAAAATCAAATTGACGCTAGCTTGTATTGTTGAAAGTCTTACTTTATGCCTAAAATAGTGTCTTCTATGACAAATCAATTATTTTTCACAAAGTTACGTGAATCCTTTTATGGGCGTTTTTAATCTGGTTTTAAAAACAGTGCAAGACTTATCCATTTCATTTTGATTGGCAAATGCAAGGAACTCTTAAATTGCAGTTCTTGCTTGCACTTGATCAATTTTTTTCTGAAACTGCCTCTTAACCGGTTAAGGATGTAAAAATACATAAAATGTTAACAGCAATCTGTAAATGTGGGCTCAACTTATTTCTAAGTGGGAATTGTGAACCAGTACGCAATTGCAGATAATTTTCTTTAGTAAAAGTTGTCGGTCATTATTGTACCCTACTATTAAGGCTTCCTAGGTGTTTACTTTTATCACACTGGAAATAGTGAATCGACAGTGCATAAATCTATGGCGTTTAAAAACTATTTTGTATTTTAAAGCTAGGATATGAAAGCCTATTTTACTTAGACGATCAGATGTGGTATTCATCTAGCTTTTCAGTTTGTAGAGTCGCTCGCAGCACAATATTGAATCTTTAGTTATCGTGATAAAGCGCTTATTACATTGAAAAGGAAATTAAAAGTGACAGAACTGTATCTTGCAAGTAAAGTACAACAATGTTGCAGTGAGATCTCTGGAAGGTTAGAATAATACGCACACTTATTTTAAATATACAATAATAGCCCTAACAAGTATACAACATCTTGCGGGCATGACTTGTACAATACCGCAAGAATCGAAATCACTGTCGACTTTTGCTGCAAGCGGTTAAGATTAAAAAATCGGAAGAAATAAATAAGAGAAAGAGATATATTAAAAACTTTCCAGTGGGTTTATCCACAGCAAATACATATTTTAACTACTAAACCACAAAAAAGTCATGACAAGTGTGTAACTGTAATCTTTTGCGGCTTTAACTTACCTTTGAGCTGCACAACTTGTGATCACACACAAAACACACGAAAAACGACGCAAACAACGCCCGGACAGCCGAACTTTACGCCAGCTTTTTTTTTAATTTATTTACCTACTACCGAGTAGTAAGTCTTTCAAGAATTCGGTGTAAAGTTTTCATTGATTTTGACTTAAAAGAATAAATTAAGAAAAAAGATATTGACTTGCGCTGTCTTGTCTGACTCTTATCCGCTCTTATAAATATATTTATTATTTTATTATCGAAGGATCATTATTCATCAAATACTGAAAATTATGGCTAAATTCAATCGTGCTTAAGTTCATAATACATTGCACCGGTAAATTACTGTCAAACAATATTTTGCTAAGCCAACAAGCTTACAACAAAACGAGGATGATACGTCACAAGCTATCCTGTTCTCATCTGGGTTCCTGGTCGCGACAATGTTGCAGAAGATCAAGTTTGCGGTCACGTTTCAAAGTTCCAAAGTACACAAGATACTCCTTGTTTATATGTCTTACTTAGATGGTAAATCCAATCCCCATTAAAAGCATACATTCTTTATTTAAAATATTTTTTTCGAGAAAAATATGGCTATACATAGTTTGTACCAGCCCTAAATTCAGCTATTTTTGAGTAAACAAATAGTGCCAACAGAATGCGAATGAGAATGCGATAAGCGAAAGTCAGCAAAAATGTATTTCACTCTTTACTAGCCTTTGCCTATGAAAACAACAAATATCAGATTAGACTCTACCATAATTTTAGTGCGAATGTGTTTTAAGTTAAACATAATCTATTTTTTTTATTATCTACTCGGCGGCGGGACCCATTAAGTAGGGCTTTTAGCAAGAACAGCGTCTGAAAAATACTGAATGCTGACTTGTTAACACTTAAACTCAGACTTTACGAACTTCTTTATCGATGCAATTGCAGTTTTAAATGCGAAAACACATACAGAGCCTACACAAACGCTCACGTATGAACTATCTTGCATTTTATTATACGAATTATATGTACCTTGAATATTGTTATTAAATAAAACTGCAAACCGCCCAGATTCTACAAAACTTTTGATCATGGTCTGTAGACAAACGCCCGTCCGATTGCTAGCGTATGGCTCAAACGCTCACAATGCAGAAGGAAGTTTGGCCAGAGATGGAAGATAGAAAATGGTATTTACAGAAGCAATCATTGAGCTACAATCACAAAATGTAAAATAAAATGTCATTGAAAGCAACCATCCTATCCTACTAATATTATAAATGCGAAAGTTTAGATGTTTGGATGTTTGTGTTTCAATCACGTCTAAAGTACTGAACCAACTTGGATGAAACTTGGCATATATATAGTTCGTAACCTGGATTGACACATAGGCTACTTTTTATCTCGAATAATTAACAGGATCTACAGAATAAAATGAACGAAAAGAATTAGCAGCGCCAATTGGCAAGATGATTTCATTGTCATGTCATGTCACGTCAGTTTGACAGGGCGTAGTACTACCTCTTTGGTCTAACAACTAGCGTTTGACATTCCAGTAGGTACGAGTTCGGTGTAATGTCAAGTTTCTCAAAGTATCCGCTCGGTACACGCACAGATAATTTAATGTACACGGAAACTGTAGACGCGTACGAAGTCGCGGGTAACTACTAGTATTTTATAACTAAGATAATGTTGACCCAATAAATGCCCCGTATAGAATAAAAACATAAATATAATTGAGCGTTTTAGCATGTTTGTATTAATCGGCAAATATTAGTTTCGGGTAAGCGTATAGTGATACAATGGTAGGTACTTGTACTTTCTGATACCCACGACACATTCGCGGATTATGCCAGTGTAGAATCAAGTTTACATATGTATGCGATTGTTTCTATATCTAGTTAATACGCTAACGCTCGCGGTCCTTTATCTAAAGGAGCTGTCTGCGACAAAGTAAACGGACATTTCGTTACATAAGTTAGTGGTGTATAAAAGTCGTAAAGAGGCGAGTGAAGTGGGCACGATACGTGTTATCGATGCTAACTTGCTAAGGTCATGTGCATTGCAGGGGCTTACTAGTTTAATCTTATTGATATTATACAGACAGGCTTACCACGCATAAGGCTATAAAAGTATTAAATGGTTTCACGATAAATACTTATTATTTAAATAAAAATAATGGTCTTTATTTGTAGTTATCTGTAAAAGGACAGGGTTAAAATAATCAAAGATCCGTTGTGACTACTATAAAGAGTCATGTAAGCCTGTCGAGGTAACTTGGGCCTTTTACATCCTCCGATTTTCTGTGATAGTATAAATGTCTTCATATCATAACTCTATTTAAAATAAGTAAGTACATCATTATTTCTCTCTTGCGGTTGCTTCCACGGCATAGATAAATAAATGTATGACATCATAAATTATTTATCTATGGGTAAAAGTCTCGAATATGATGAAACGCATCATTTCGACATCTGCATACGAATGTGCAGCGGCTGCGGGTGTCTGCCACTGCCTTAGTATAACTCAACCAGTCTCTCATCTTCACGAAACAAAAAGTACCTATGGGTAAGTGTCGAATATGATGAAACGTTCGCGTTGTTTTCTACATTTACATACGAATGTGCATTGTGCAGTAGGTGCCGGTTTATGACTGACTCGCACACCAGCGAGTGTTGACGGACATGCCAATGCCATAGTACATACCATACCCAAACGGTCTCTCACCTTCGAAATTCACGAAAACACAAGTTTCGTCAAAACCTCATAACTATTTCTATGTAATAACCAACTCACGACCAACTCACGACCAACCACATACCTGCCACATGTCATTCTGATTAGTATCAAGTTGAGCATGTTCAGTCTTTGGCTCTATTTAATCACCATTGAATCAACTCAATCATTTCTAAACTGTGAGACAGCATGGTTTATTTAACTTGATGGCAGACGTTATATCTGTTCTTTTGGCTCAACCTGTTGTACAAAAACTTGATAACGTGATTCGTGATTAAGTGATCATGAGAATAAAAGTTGAAAATGGCTGAATCGAATACATAACAAAACAAAATCAAAGTACGCTTGTTCCCTGTTCCACGGAGGTTAACACATCAGGTCATATCAACTTACCTTTGATAGACCAAAGGTAAAACAACCGAGTGGTTAGTTAGATAGAACCAAGACACATAAATTGCGCTACTGCTGTTTTACACTGTAAAACTCAGCGCACCTACTGATTGCAAATTGCAACGAGACTGTGCATGTGTATGCTTTTACCAGACGTCTACCTGTATGCATGCAATTACATACAACGTATGCCGTCACACCAACTTTATACATCACAGAAGTGTCTACCTAATTGTACAGTCGGCGACGGAATAAATTGATTGTTACAACTCGTATTTTATTCAAATCAAGAAACTAAAATAGGGAAAAATGGGAATCGGTACTTTTATGACGCTGTATATTCTTTCATGATATTTTATAATTCGGTCCAGCCGAAGAACGAATTACTTAAACTAAAATAAAAGATTATTTCATGATAAAATACTTTCAAGAATCTATTTTAGGTAGGTACTTATTGCAATTTTTTTAAGTCCATTTTATTCACCAAACAAATTACGACTTATACAGTATTTACAAAATACACATAAAACAGGTTGAGCTACCTACAGACCGTTGCAAACGATTTTTATTGCTAAATATATGCCTAAATTAAGAAAATTAGTACCTTATTTTTGTTTTGTACTTTGAAGATAGACTTTAACTATACTGTTGGAGGTATATGTCAGCAATTTGCAAAACTCTTTTTATATTAACTTAGTTACTGATGGCGACGACTGTACTTCAATAAAGACTAAATTGGCGTCTGTCTAAGTAAATTCTTTTAGTAAATTCAAATGTGGTTCTCGTATTTGTGATGGAAGATAAAGATGTCTGTATCTTCGTATCTTCCATCAAAGACGTATAAACTGTCTGTGGTCGGGTTTTTTTTTTTAGTCTGGCTATTTCTGTACCATGGTATAGTTGGCCGGCAGTTAAAGTCTGTAAGCGAGTCAATTGGCTAAGTTCAAAGGCTCTCAGTGATAGCTGAAAAAATACAGGATTTTGTCGATGATAGAGTGATGGAAAAGTTGTGATATTCTTACATTTTGAATAATTGAAGTGCCACCCACGATTCAGCATAGTCTCAATATAGTTTGTGGCCGTGTGTGAAACTGAAGCTCCAATTTTAATGCTTTTTTTTGTAAGAAAGCTTGTAGAAATCAGTGCAGCCCTTTCATAAGGACTTAGAAATTCATCGGTCGTCCATCCCTCTTTTAGGTTCAAAACACAAAACTGGAATTTGCGAATTTGCAACGTCGCATTGCAGAAATTCGCAAATAATGTGTTTCCACCCTTAAACCCTCAATAATCTTGAATACCAAAAAATCTACCGTGGCAGCTGTCATAATCATCATCCAATATTGGTCCACTGCTGCCAGCTATACAGTTCACAGATCGTCGCCCCATCTCGCCGGTGGGCGTCCTAACGATAGCCTAAAAGGCAGCTGTAAGGCTGTTTAATTTAGTATTTCAGTTGTTATTGTGTGGCCGCATATCCTTATGTATAATATAGGTCCCCTCAGAAATCTTGGTGCATCAACCTTGACGTGCCAAGTATGCAAAACAGTATAAGTAACGAGTACATGCAGCGATCGCTCGTAAACTGATAACTCGAGATACCATCATTCCTATGTTAATTACGTCTGTCCGTATGCACTTGTCTTGAAACATGAGATGAGTTCTAGATACTGGACGAATTTTAATACGGTTTAGGGTCTAGACAGACGGACTGCAATTCAACTGCAATCCGACTGCCAAATGGCAGTTCAGATGCAGTTTGAATGCAGTTGGCTCGACTGCAATCAAACTGCACGTCGACGGGCAGTTGGCGTGCAGTTGAGTTGCAGTTGTTTGTATTGTAATATTAATTGAACCCATGTTTCCCGATTTTGAGTTTTTCTGGCTTTACGAGTACGACGACGGCGAAGTAAAAGAATCAGCAAAGCTTCGTCATATCTCATCATAAAATGAAACTGCACGCCAACTGCCCGTCGACGTGCAGTTTGATTGCAGTCGAGCCAACTGCATTCAAACTGCATCTGAACTGCCATTTGGCAGTCGGATTGCAGTTGAATTGCAGTCCGTCTGTCTAGACCCTTAATTATCCCTCGGATATGAACAGACATGTATGTAGAGTAAAGAAGTCACATCTAGATGATTTTATTATAACGCGAACAATACAAACATATCTCCCGGAGCATATGGACAAATTCGCAACTAATGTCAGTTCATCACCGAAAATGTTCGTCATGGATCGAACCTACACAAAGCGGAGAAAGTAGAGCTGAACTCTAAAATAACATACCATCTCACTCTACTCATCACCAGATGCTTTTGTGGTAACAGTGATTTATAGATTTGAATCTGTTTCTGAGCCTCACCTTTTTGGTGGGAAAAGCATGTCGTCATGTCATATAGGTTTCCTCCAGTTTTTTCCCACTGTTTTCGGTCGAACTCGAAGCTTATCTAAGGTTATGACAATCTTTTCAGTACCCCTACAATTTCTGTTGGTAGGATACTGTAAGCTTTCGGTTTTTCCCGAAGTATAGTCACAGAATAGATAGTACTTCAGCATAGTTGACTCCGTCCATCTGCATTTCACAAAGTTCGAATTCCTTCTCTTACCTTCGTGTATTTCGTGATATTTCTCAGTTAAGTTGCTCTTTTTCTGCGATACCCCAACATACCTCGCCATACATCATTTAGATATCCTCAGAAGGCTAATTTGAATTGCCCGCATAAACCTTATCTCAGGCGTGTATCAAATAAACTATTGTAGACTAAAGTATTCGGGCTAACTGATGCTTTCATGCATTGCGTTCATGCATCAAGATGGGCTGCTTATGTTGTGGGAAAGTTTTCTGCTTTGGAATAAATACTTCATGCTGAAAACCTGTAATGCCATATATACATACCTATATATATGCTATGTATATATATAGAACTATGTATAATATCTAATTTCCGGTGCAGTACAATAAAGAGTTGTCTATCTATCTATGCCAGTAATATAGTGATGTAGAGCATAAAGGAATATTACTTACATCTTCGGTAAATGAGCTCTGTGAGCTAATTTAATCATCAGGTGGGCCATGTGACTAACCTATCAATTCTTATAAAAAAAAACCTTGTCTGCTCGGTAATTGCTACTATATCTTGAGCCATTGTGTGCAAGATGCCCTTAAGAAAATCATAAAAAACATGAGAACTGCAAAACTTATATTACAAATTTTGTACATAAATATTTTGGTGGAATAAAAGTCCACTATCACCCTTGGTCTGTCTTATTTGGGTAAATCTCGAAATGCGAAACCGATTCTTCAACAGTTTTCACGAATGAATATCGGGAGACATTGAAACGTGCAAATCCAGTGCTATTACTCTCCCAGAATATAAGACGCGGTTAAAAAGTAGCAAAAAGCTGCAACACGATCTCCAGTCCACATTAAATAATGGTGTCAGTTTAATGTTTAAAGCATCTGACAGCTGAGTGTAGGACCCGACGCTCGATGCCTCGGACTGCATTTACAAGTCAATTGCCTTTTGTCCGATTTCACAACCGCTCTGCGACAGGCGCTGGTCATGGTAGTTTCAGCTTTTGGACGCTAGAGTTTACTACCCCCCTCCCCCCACTCAATGCTCTTTCAGTGAAATAACTATGTCTGGGTGTTACTATGTATTATAAGTATGTATTTACAATAAAAAAGTATATAAGTAACCTATCAGCATCTACTTCCCATATCACAAGCTTTGCTTAGTTTGGGACTAGAGGGCGTCGTGTGAAATGTCCATGAATATTTATTTATTTAACTCGTCTAATTATTGAGTGACAAATAGTCCTGTCTGAAAACTATGATGCGACACAGTCAACAACGTGAGTAACGTTTGTTTGTATAACGAAAGCCTTTTAACCAATTTTGATGACTATGGGACCAATCTGAAAGTATAGACTCATATAAAAAAAAATTCAAATCGGGTTACAAATGACTAGGTGACAAACATAAAAAAATTGGCAACGCTCTTATTTTTGAAGTTTGTTTCTATTCCTGAAAACATAGCTTGTAATTCCAGCTTTAAAGAACTTTTCTTTCTGTTTTGATTTAATTCAAGCTCGGTTTATCTTATAACTTTATTATTTTCATCGCAGCCACAGACATACCTGGTGCTTCGCAGCACTGATGTTTGTTTTACACTTCTCCGTCCAGATACATTACCCTCCTCGTGCCGAGCACATTTCCAGTGCATCACCGCATCGAGCGAGGCTATCTTAACTGCATCTCACGAACCGGCGCGAAGCCTGCATGCATTTACCACTCGCAAAAATTATCTTTAATGCCCATATTAAGAGTTTTGTGGGCTTTAAATGTATATTTGACTTCCTTATCCTGATGGTTGCATGTCATAAACGCTGAATGAGTCGCTTTGTTACTTTGAATTATGTTTGTTGCATTCGTTTATGTTTATGCCGCTGTGAATCGTGACGAGATGAAGGCGTAGGTTTCTGTTTATTTCGTAAATATGAATTGAATTCTATCAAACTAGTATTATGAATATTAAGCGCGGTTGGCTTTAGGCTAAAGCAGTCGCTAACCTAACCATATTAGCCATGTTGAGATATGTACTATGTACCATCAGCAAAAGTTCTACCTTACCACCTTAAGGGTGCGTTTCCTGTAAACCGACTAGCCGTTAATTTTTGAATACCAATAGAAACAAATTATTTCGAGTGTAAGAGTTATGAAAACAATGGACCGTCATAAAAATAAATAGATGTTTAGATCTCTGGTTGGTCAAAATAAGAAGACAAAAGAAAAAGGCGGGGTCAGGTAGCTAACTGCTTGCAAGCGAAACAGTTTCAAAAGTGGTAAGGCGGAAATTTTGCCGATAGTACCTATCATATTATGGAGGTTTTTAGATGAAAATATCATAATGAACAAAATCAATGAATTTGGAAGAAAGTAAGGTCTAAGCTTTAAGAAATCTAACTAGTTCTTTTGTTGCTCTACATTGGGTTCATTCTACATTTATTTGTAATTATTTTTGAGTTACCTACGCACTTTGGTTCATAAAGCTGTTCGTTGATTAGGTATAGGCAGGTTGGTAGTTTAGTACCTTATAATTATCAGGTAAATGTGAAATAGTTGAAGTATACCTTGAAGTGCGCATTCACGACTGCCCGTCACCAACTCAGAGGTCAGTGTTGAAATCTGACAAGATCTTTGCATCCATTCTTGCCTTAAAAGTGCATGAATTCGGTGAGCTCATCCCTCTCACAAAATCTAGGTGCGGTTGTGATTGCTGATGATTTGTATGAATGTAATGGTTTTTTTAATATGATCATTGATCACTGAACAATCGTTACCAGTCGTTGGGAGTTTGAAGTGCCGGGACGCGTATTCTGAAAGGTTTTAGATACGATTCTAGCGCTCAATTAAAAAAATACAAAATAAATTAGCTATTTCTGTAACTCGGTCTCGGTTCCGATTTATATCTACAACTACAACGTATTTATTACACGCGCTGCTTATTCATAAAAAAAGCTGCAAAAATCTGCGTTGGTTTCATTGATTTGATTGAAACATCAATGAATCCTACGCAGATTTTTGACAGGGTTTTATATAAAACTGTTGCGTATTGATATTGGAGTATTGAATAAGAATAATAATTCATATGAACGATAGTTTAAGTCAATTCAATATACAATCGTGACCAGTAAGCCTATTTCATTTTTTTTCCTGTCCATAAAAATCCTAGTAAATTGTTTATGTTCTGTTATTTATAACGCTTGCTTGACCAGTAACGCGTGATCCGTATTATTTTAAAATACCAGCTTCCACCCGCGACTTCGTCCGCGTCCTGTTAGATCCTGTTGATATTCCGGGATAAAAAGTAGCCTATGTGTTAATCCAGGCTACGAACTATATGTATTCCAAGTTTCATCCAAATTGGACCAGTAGCTTTTGTGCGAAAGATTAACAAACATTCATACATACATACATCCATACATACAAACTTTCGCGGTAGGATTATGTCAATATTGTAGTCGAAATATGTAATTCAAGAGACATGCTGCGTCGCCATCGCCACGCGTGGCTGGAAAAGTTGTTTTTGTAAAAAGAGCCGGAAAGCGACCACCGCTGTGTTCTCAGTAGAGAATCTAAAGGATAAACTACATATCAGCACTTACTTTTTCTTTTCATTTTAAAATTATTATGATTTTCTGGTTTCATCTTCGTCATAACATCTTCTGCCTCTTAGGCTATCTTTAAGAGATCGGAACACAAATCGATGCAAATACACAAATCGAAGTAAGACGATTTTAAATGATCCTTGTGATTTTAATTTATTAAATAATTTATAAGTTTAAAAAACTAAGAAAACAGACTTCAATTTGACTACCTTGCAGCTTAATCATATAATGATGGCAGTTCATTTGGAATGTCCTAGTGACCGCTAAAAGTGACACGAAAGCAAAATACGCAATTTCGTCTACGTGCTTAGCATATTTTTTTCCAGTTATTGGGATTAAAAAAAATATTTATTTATTTTAATGCTCTGCGTCCATCACTCGAGACGTAAATGTGCTCGTATGCAAAAGCACTGGAATCGACACTTACGCAGAACCGCAATGCTGGATCATGCTGTTTAGTTTGACCCTAGTATGTAATCAGAAACAGCCTAGTCTAGCCATATCGCTGATGGCATTGAGGATGTTATACATGGAGTTGTTTTGATCCGTACTGTTGGCCCCGCTGATCTTCATACACACCACAGTATAGTACCACCGCACCACAGTATAGGCGGTTATATTGTTCATTTTACGATTGCTGTCCGTCTCCGCGGTAGCGTGACGGGGTCTCGAGCTGCCTAATAATTTGATCACCAGAACTGAAACAAAAAAATGTGTAACATTACCACTATAATTTGTTTCATTACATAATCGAAAATCGATCGGACGTTTTAGTACATCACGATAGTACATCGCGTTTTCTGACCTCGATTTTGAATTCGATTTTCGAAAGCAAAACTCACTACGGGCTTTGATGTTTATTCTACTCTTGCACTTGCACAGTAGTCGTATAATACTTCAGCTAGAATCGACAGACAAGCAATCGATTCTGTCTCGATTCAACATACCCCACTGGGTTGGGTATTTTACAATTACACGGTAAAATATACCACACAAATTACAAAAGCTCACTGTAAACTCTCAGTGTAAAATGATACGATATTATTATTCTCCCTACCATCTCTCATAGTGGTGATCTAGACCGTAAAACCCGTCACAAAACATGGAGTGAGACTACTGTACGCCATACTATGTTGCCTCGGTAAATGTACCCGAGTATGGGACAGGATATCTGGACTTCCGCCCGTCTAGGATATTCACCCGGTCGGCTAGACAATGAATCGCTAATAACGTATTGTCTCGACTGTCTGTCGTTAAATGTTATTGATGCGTACCTGCCTGTCAGTTATGGTCTACTGGTTTTGCCGTGCGTTTTTTAGGGTTCCTTAAGTGCCAGGAGCTTAAAACTCAGCCCCTTTGGTCCTTAGTGCGTCGGGACCTTATCATTTTGTTAGTAATTTTGCGCATTTCTGTCAGTATCTAAACACAGTGAGGCAAACAGCTTTACAGTTTACCTCTTTGTAAGCGGTTAGCGTTGCTTATTGACATTCGCAACAGCAGGGAATGTTATTACCACCTGCCTTTAAAGACTTCTTCGTTATTCATGTGTTTAAAAAAGTTCAAGGCATGATGATGCGACTAAAAAACAGACAATTTTTTGTAAATTTTTAGAATTACCTGCCATGGTAGTCTTAAAGTTTTTAATCGAATAGTTTGATCAACGTTCTTATGCATGAAGATTTTACAAAAAGTAAAGTATAAAAGTGGTAGTAGTAGTCATGTGCTGAATCTGTATATAAGCACGAAACCCTTGACTTGTGAGTTCTCTCCCACTTGTCCCTCCTTATTTATTGAGCGTTTTGTAACATTGTGTAATTATAAGACGTATATGGGAATGTGGATCGGTCAGGTGTAGCCGGCCGGCACGTGGTCTTTCCGGCTCCAAGATAGATGGTGGTGGTTAGGGAATAAACTATTCCGTCTATGTAAGGCTGAGTTACGAGTGACTTAAACTTTTGGAATAACTGTTAGGTTAACGGTGTTTTATTTAGCTTATCTGTTGGTAATTGCTTATACGTTTTTGGCTGAACCGTCGCAAAATAGATAGTCCTCAAATCAGCGCTTGTAGAAGATCACAGCTGATCATACGCCTTCTCTATTAGATAAAGAACGAATTGAGGAAGGTCTTCTAGATGTTCAGAACATCATCATTACTCATAGAATGTCCAATGTGCATTACTATAAATAGATATCTCACATAGATTTCCAGAATGGCCGATATTGTGTGGCACCCAACGAGCCAGTCTCCTCCACTTCTGCACATGTCTAATGCCTCTTTGACCACCATTCCGTAATGGGCATTTTCACACTGCTACCGACACGACCCCTATACGATATCGTGGAAAGCCTAATCATTTAGTATTAGACGCTTTAACATCGTGTTGTCATCGAACCAGTAGACTAAAAAATCCTCAAGTTTATCTTCTTTCCTAGGTGCCCCTCGTCAGTAACGATGGTAAAGCCGGCCTGGGTACTCACGGAGCCGTGTCAGCTCCAACACCCGTGCCCAAATTCCGTCCCAAGAACACCATAGGGTCAGCCACGCTGCGCTTGGCGTCAAGGACCAAAATGCTGCAGCCACCGGCCAAGGCTTTCCAAGGAGATGCGGAAGAAGATTCAGAGTGATGCTATTCAATTTTACGTATATTATATTCTTCGGTATATAGGTTGTAAGTATTATGTAATACACGCCACACCATCTTTTTGCACGCCCAGGAAGACTGGCAGACAATGCTCTTGGCATTAAGTTCTCCTAGCTAGCACTACTTATTTGTGTGAAATTTTAAAATAAATAAATAATATACTGAACTCGAAATCGGAAAGTTTTCGATCGTGTAATATCAATTTTAGTCACTAATTATAGTGAAATAATAGCTTACTTTATGTTTATTCAATGGAGATTCAATTAAAAGTAATTTTTTAAAACTTTCACTTGTTTTAGTATTCAAAAAAAATCAAATCAAAGGGTTTATTTGCGACCATACAAATACACAAAAAAGGAAAAATAATAAAAGTTACTATTCACAACCTTTAAATTAGTTCTATCAACGTCCTATCGGCTTATTCCAGAAATCCCCTGCGTGTTCATCTATGATAGAAATTACAAAAGAAAAAACTAGTTTTTTTCTAAAAATTTAGCCGTTACAGAATAGAATTAGGTACGTCGCTTCCCACGATGCTGTTTTTCCTATGCTCGCTTTTATTCCCACATTTTATCTTTTATTACACTTTTCTCGAGTCCAAACGATGCCAGTTAGCTGCACAGAACTGAGTGTTTATCTTGGAAACCTTCGAGATATGTAATCGGGAGAGATGGCGCTGCAACGCCTGCAACTCGAACGGGTAGTAAGTAGTTTTGGTATCTATACAATTTATTTTTTAGAGTTTCGGGCACCACGGAATTCATTTGTTTTCATCATTATTATTATATTCTTGTTTTTTGTATTGTGTTTATATCGTCATTATTTTTGCGTCTACGTATACCTAGTGTTGAATATAAGCCTCTATTGTGTGCCACGTATCGCTAGATCAGGTCGATTGTGTTTGTTCCTAGATGACCAAGTAGGGTAGAATGGGGTAATACCGGTCAGTAGGTAATACCGGTCAGCACATTTCCACCCATACTACGGTGTTTACAGACACGCACACATACAAAACGGGTGGCGTGACTGTTCTCCGTGATGGCACATTGACCCACGCTCAATTTCGAGTACGCGTTTAGGAAGACCGAGCGTTTATAGTTTTCGCGCCATTTTTTTGGAAAATTTTGAAGTCCGAAAATAAGTGTTGAGTGGATTTTGACTCATTATTTTAACATTGTAAGTTAACATAAATGTTGCCAAACTACTTGTGCGTAAGCGTCAATATCATTTTTGTTAATTAGCCTGTCGATTTTTTAATAAATTGAAAATGTTTAGCAAAATCATTCATCGGGTAATACCAGTCATGAAATGAGAATCAAAGTAAAATGTCAACAGAAGTGAAAAATAAACTCAAGAAAGCTACCGAATTGATAAGGGTGAAGAGGCCATTATTACAGGAAAAGACCATGGACGAAGACAATACATCAAACTCAAATAATTATAAAGATGATAGATTTATGCAAAGACGATGACACGGATTAAGACGAAGATGTAGAGAATAGATAATCTGCGATGATTATGGACGAGACAAAAAGTTGTGGTACAGGTGTGTACTATGTGGACGTTGGGCCCACGCGGATTGCTCTGGACGTGACTGCTATAGACTATGAATGTGATTTATGCTCTTATTAGGCTTGACCGGTATTAACCAAGAGCTGACCGGCATTACCTGACATTGAGTGTATTACCGGTCAAACACATTTTTTTTTAAATATTATATTGTACCAAAACTATGAATACTAGTGATCTCAATGAGTGTGACATTGATTAAAGAATAATTGCTTTTAGGTTGTGATTAGTTTTGTAAAGATTATGTTGATTTATACTTACTGTGTGTTCATTTTTCCTTAAGTGACCGGTATTACCTCATTCTACCCTATCATTATTTTATTTATTTACTACATTTATCGAGCGTTTGTGAGGATTCTGCTGCCGTGAATTGAGGAAGTCGAGCATTACGCCTAATGGCGACGAGGGCAACAATTAATCTATAGCTCGTGGAATCGCAGTAAATGACACGACATGACAGCTTCCTAGAACCCGCAAATGTTGGGGTTGGCTGTCCGCGCCTCGGTAATTGCAGAAGACTTATTAGTTGCGTGTTCTGCTTCTTTTTATGCTGTTCTTTTGGTGAGGGTTCTTATTTTGTGGAGCTTCTGTCGAGTGACAAAAGATAAGGCTTTATTTGTCTGTCATTGCCGTAGTTCGGATATTTACTGCAAAATATGACTTTTACGGATAGTTCTCGAACTAAAAACTTGGAGCGAATATATCGTTATCCTGTCCTCTCATGTGAATTACCCTCGACGAGATCCAGGCAACAAATTAATTCTGCGATACGTAAATTCACGACGGTAAGGTGCGAGATAGGTTTTACTCTGAGGCCTTTGTTGTACCTTCTCGTACCTTAAGACGGGTAGGATGATAATAATAGATGATGACAAGTCTAAAATAAAACCGACATTCACAACATTAGTAGGTAAATGGAAACCAACACTTTTCGAATCTCATCCTGGACTCTGTGTTCAATTCTTTGTATCCCCTTTGTAAAACTGGAAACATTGAAATGTCCTGCTTCACGGAACCCCGAGCGTTATTTAATCGCCAGCAATCACTGACATGTAACATTCAAACAAATTACACACAGTCGGGAGAAACGCAAATGATGCAGTAGAGAATCGTGTAAAACAATAATTGTAGCGTTTTATCCTCATAAATTTTTATGGACGACCCCGGGTGCGGTGGTGCGGTGGCTAATAGACAGAGACGTACCTAAGTGGAATTTGTCCTGCGGCGGGACCATAGATAAAGACAAATGAAAGTTATTAGTAGAAATGCGACACGTCTGTGTCAGCGATGTTTGGAAAAGAAATTGGCTACGATGCACCGATTATATTTATATAAGTAGTATATGTACAACCTTACGAGTTACTTTTGACAGCTGTAGATTGACCCAGGGAGACTAGTTCTCTCAGTTGGGCTAAGGAGGGCGGCCATTTAATAATTGTTTTGTAAATATTTGCGTAGTTCGTTTAAAATTATCTGCCCACGAAAATTTTGCAATAAGTTTTGCCTTCCTACGTGTAAAATAGTAGGTAATTAGGCAGGTTTGTACAGTCAAAGATACTATCCGTTGAAAGGTTTGTTATAAATTCATAAAAATAAATAAATAAAAGAGCCTTTATTTCCACTGCTTAATATATAACATAAATTAACTAAATAAGTACTTCACACTAAGGGCGGCTTGCGCCAGAATCGCTAAACGCGTTTAACTATTAAATGTATTTAGCGAGTTGTCAAGTCATATAAATACGTCAGCTTTAAATCGATTTAGCTGTTAAACACGTTTAGTGATCCTGGTGCAAGCCGCTCTTATACTATTTCATTAAACTACTTCTCAAAGCTCTTCAGCAGTAGTCCCCTCAGCGGTGTAGGCCTCCCCTGAATGGAGGGACATCTTTACACAGCGCTACGGACCGGATTGGATGAGGAAGGCAAGAGAAGGGGACGAATGGAGAAATTCGTAATAGGCAGTCGTTATAGATATCTTTTTTTAAAACCAGTGGGAGGTAGGTGTCAGAATTATCTGTGGTATCAGTAAAGAACTGTTTCCACAAGACTAGATTACTAGTCTAGACTGAAGTGAAGACTAGAATTTTATTTTTCAGAAACGATATGGAAAATAATGACTGAAATCAGCTACGATATCACAGATAGGATAAAATGAAAAACAGTGGGCAACTGTTTTAATTTGACCAAAAACTAGGTACATAGTGTGCTACATCGTCGACCGCATCGTCACTTACCATCAGGTGTGATTGCGGTCATTGCGGATAAAAAAAACTAGTTACCCACCAGTTACAAATCCCATAGGACCATTAGGTACTTTAGAAAGATATCTTTAAAGTAGTTAACTTACGCTGACTGTACACTATTGATATGTATGCAGCATTGCTTTTCATTGAAATCAACTCTCTAAACACTTAATAGTGTTGTGTTGGTTACCGACAATTCTTTGCAGTCCCCAATAGGCAATACCTGCGATTAGGGAAATCGGACGGGATGTATTGCAGACTAGCGTGTGTACTACGCTTTACCTATCAGGGTTGCCGCAAACTTACTTGATTTTTTCCAGACGGTAAATTAGGGGTCATTAATGTTGCCGTCACATGCTAGAAATCAAACTATAGAGATTGTTTTGAGAATGGCTTGGTAACCAATATTTACCAATAAAATATATTGTATTCATTACAAGAATAATTCAAGTCTTTGACTTTGATTCTTTTCGATTTTACCACAAACAAATACTGGGCGTCTTGCACCAGAATCGCTAAACGCGTTTAACTCTTAAATAGTATTTAGCGAGTTGTCAAGTCATATAAATGCGTCAGATTTAAATCGATTTAGCTGTTAAATACGTTTAGTGATTCTGGTGCAAGACGCCCTTATTGTTCAAGTGAAAATACACTAGGTACTTACTAAGAAAAAGAAGTATGGAAACCTTATTATGACAATTACACGATACGTTTTGGAAAGATTTTTTTGATCGCCGCAGCGGATTGAAGATGAGTAGACTGGCTTATCTAGAGACCATCAGAAGAGAGTGCTTTGTGGATCGAAAGAAGAGAGGTGTTTTTTTTTTCGAGAAATGGAATATCTTCGGCTGATGCCACAGCTGATATTAAAATAACTTTACGTTCTTAACAAATATTATCCCATTATTTAAATAAGAACGGTAGCAGGTTGAATTAATTGTGTCAGCCCTATCATTAGGGCGTGCACTTTCATAGTCCAAGAAAGTCATTATGGATATGGACGTTGGCCAGCTTTCAATAGTGGCATGTGACCACGCAAATAGTGACGGCAGGAACACGCTAAAAACCCATAAGTAATATCATGCAATTTACCATTAATCTTCTGAAATTTGCACATGGTAAAAAGCAATTTTCTGGCTCGTCAATTCTCAAGGTCGATCTGTCTGGTTGGTTTTATACCAACTTTTATATTTTACCAACTAATTTTAAACAAGTTCCAGACAATAAAAAAATATTTTTTGTGTCATCGCTGTCCACGTTCTGGCTTATAATCGGTTAGGAATGTTAGTGAGATTTTTTGATCTCTTTAGGTACTTAAAGAGGAAGAAATTGAAGAAGGCCACAGATTTTGATGACTACTTAGTCTACGCAGCACACACACAATGTGCCTTTGGCCCTTGTACCTACTTACACAAGAGCCAAAGGCAGATGTGAATGAATATAAATAAAGACGAAAACGGTTACGGTTCTATTCGTAGAAGACGAGGCTTACGAACATCTGATGCATAGACGACGTTATTGCAAAGATCATGGGAAATTGTTGGACGGAGATAGTCTATCTACTTTTAAATCTATGGAGGAGGTCCAATGAAGTTCTTCAAACTAATTGATTATGTTTCCACTTTTATGGACACTGTCTTTAATTTAGTAGGTACTGCCTATACAAAAGATACCGCTCTGCCAAATACAACAGCTAAAACTCGAAACCAGAGCTATACAATGCGGCTTAGCCTTTAGGCCTTCGATACAGATATAGGTTCAAAACGCCGGTAATCCAAGTGATAAAATCAAGTGAGTCATTATACGTGATAATGAAATCTGGATCGAATAAACCCAACTCGTTCCGTTACTCACGTATCCTAAAATCCCGATGCACAGAATATGAGAACGACGGCTGGTTTCCTCCAAAAAGTCTCTAGATTAGCTCTAAAATCTAGAGCTTAGTGTTTGTTTGTTTGAAATGGATGTTTGGATAGATGTAACAAACATCCATTTGAAAGTGGTGACTGATAGACCAAAAAGCACAGATTTTTGTGTGCCATTTTTTACCAAACACGGTTACCGGATCACTAGAACTTGATCATCAGTGAACTCTATGACCTAGTGACACTTCACTAATTTCACTAAGGGCCAACTCTGGGGATTTTTTAAACTGCCCTTAGACCTATGGGCATTGGAAATGAAGATTCACTTCACCATTTCTAGTTTCAAATAATTTTACCGATCTATGTTGAAACAGCACAATTGAAGCATACAAATATTTTTTAATCCTTTTTGCTTTCGTAGACCAACCTCTGAGACAGCGTTTGCTCTGACTAAACCAGCTGTCTGCGCTGTGCCCGACGAGACGAGACAAAATATCACCGGTCGTAAACACAGCGACTTTATATCGTACCGGTCCGGATTCGACACTGCATTTATTTAATTAACGTCTCCGAACATTAAAAGACGACAAATTGTTTCGCAAAAGAGTCTTTACCTACTTACCTCTACCAATTAGGTACGTGTTTTGGACTTGAATTTTCAGAATCGATTCTTCCCAAAATAAGCACCTATACAGACCGTCTTATTAAAAATTAATATCATCGTTATCATTGAAATTAGTATAAAGATTCTAAACTCTTGCAAAGGTAACAAAACAAACAGTCGAAAGCTCCTAAAACATGGTTTGATAATTTTAAATTGTTCATCGACTTACTGTTTGTAGACTTTACTTACCTACTTACGTATACTTAGAGAGTTATTTTTCATATGAACAAAAACCTTGTTTCTTTGATTTTCCTATCGTCATTCTAGTGAAGGCCTGGATTTATTTTCTAATTGTTTTTACCTTTTGAAGGTTAATTTTTACGCCAAAGTCACGGTTGTTTCATTAATCCTTTCAACCCTCAACCCCAACGGTTAATAATAAAGGCAGGGGGTAGCGGAAGCCGCGCAGACAGCAACCGCCGCGCCGGCGCATACCTAATGAGCCATGAGGTCACTCTGACCTCTCCGACCAAAAGTTATTTAGCAAATGTCTTGCTGAGGTTATTCTTTAACTCCCATCCTCATTGTCACTGCAGAATAAAAGTCATGTGGTTTCATACCTCTTTGAAGAAAAGTGACACCACAGTGAACAGGTGACAAGAGTTGATGATGTTTTTCATCATTAATTGCATTGCATTTTTTAGCAACTCAACAATTATGCTGAGCTGCCACCTTTTTGGCAACATATTATTATAGTTCTAGGTACTTTTGTTTTATGTTTGTTTTACGATGTGTTGTCAAATAAAGCTTTTTCTTTCTTTCTTTCTTTCATTATGGCCTTTGACAGGCGTGTTATTTTGAAAGACTTCTTACCTTGGCTATGGCGACAATGCAATTTCCACTTTTCGTCCTTGAATTTCCAACTTGTAACAGCTTTTTGTAGCAACAAAACTCCAGAATATAAATAAATAAGTAAATTAATTTATTTAAATTTTATTTGCATAAATCTTAATTATAACTCTTTCATCTCCCTTTAAAAAACAATGAATTTAACTAAAACATGTTTATTTAAAATATTATTGCATAGCAAACAATACCTTCTCAGACATTAAAGGTTACGCGTGTGTCATAAAATTGCACAGCAACAATTCGAAGGGCAGACGCATGCCCAGGGGATGCGTTATCCTGGCGCCCTTGCCACCTGTTGCAGACCAGACATGCCACAGATTATACTGAGCTGACTCTGTACAAAATAGACACTTCAGTATAAATTTCAATTGCATAAAAATTCTGTGCTTTTTAAACTGATTTGGACGATTCTTGATTTGAATTTCAGGTTTTTGCTTTGAGTAGAGCACATAAGGAGTAGAAGTGTCTTATCAATAAATCTCTTCATAATATAATTAAGTCATGTGTGATTCCTTTGAGAATCTCATCATCATCATTTCGGTCGAAGGTCGTTTTATCAAACCATAATCCTCTACTCAAAATGACCGATCCGATGCGGCCTGTAGCAAGTCCCAGTGACTACTTTTATATGGCACATATCTACAAACGACGGGTTGCAAGCTATCGCCGTCGCTAAAAGAATAAAGATAAATTATATGTCATGATAATAAAATACATTACTTTTCAAATTAATTAGGTGTCTCATGCACCCCGACAGTAGACAGGGTAAGAAGGTCAGACAGTAGCCTTGGTACAGCATACGTAGCAGTTTGAACGCGCGCCTGTCTCGCGACCTTGACATGCACCTGTTGTCTGCTCACTCTACACGAACAAGTTATCTACTATGTAGTAAAGGGTTCCTTTTTTAATTGTGCAAAAAAATTGCATTAAAAAGTACTATGGTTTATTTACCATTCATTGCGGCCAGCAGCCTTATCGTCAAGTGAAATGGTAGGTAATGGAGTTCAAAAACTTTGGACATCATTTTTACAACCTTAGCATTAGACTAGATGTGTTTATATTATCTGTGGCATCGCGGCTGGTTTGCAGTTTGGCTCGTATTGACCATGTTTTTCCTATGGACTTTAATCTGATAAAGCTGTTCAAGCTTTTAATATAATAAAATCATTTTTAAGACTCTAAGGGCGGCTTGCACCAGAATCAAATAATATTTAGCGAGTTGTCAAGTCATATAAATACGTCAGATTTAAATCTATTTAGCTGTTGAACACGTTTAGTGATCTGGTGCAAGCTGCCCTAAATGACAATCACCTCTGTATAGTAGTCACAAAGGATTTTTGTCCCTCTAAAGTATTTGCACAGAACCCTATTGGTTTCAATTGGTGGTAAGCAAATTTTTCCGCTAATGTACATGCGCTATCGTTTATTGCACCTAGCTTCAGAGGGATAAAGATCCGTTGTGTGTACTGTAACTACTAGCTCTAGGTAGGTATATAAGTAGTTATACATCTATTTGCTTACTAGCCGTTATGTAGGTACTAGTACTGAGAGGTACGTATAGTGCATCGCGTCAGTGAATGCACCTATTTTTTACGTCGGCGCGCATCCGCGTCTGAGCTAGTTTTTGTGAACTCTGGTTTTTCTATCCGCTCGCCCGATGTCCGTCTGCCGGCTGTCTGTGTTTACTGATGCAATTGAGACCTAGCAACTACTGGACGCTTCATTACACATTATAACCGTAGTACACTCGGAGAGATGGTGGAGAGGTGTACGTTATAGACTATGATGACGGTGGAGCTCGACAGGCGTTCTTCTGTTTTAAATTCTGTAATGCAGCATTGTTACTCTAGCACTTAGAGCTTATAAGTAGAAGTTATTTTTGTCTTATAAAATGTGTTATTATTACACCACCTTTTAGATATTTTACGACACTTACGTAGTTACGCAATAATAATGATATAGCGCAGCACGATATGCAGCGCGTAAAATACGGCCTAGTCTTAAAAATGAAAATGGCGTAGCAGTTCGTAGCATAAAGTAAGAGTCCATGATTGGTTGGTTCACGGGTGCAATCTACCGTGTTGCGTAGCTCGGTAGCCGGAAAAAAATGACAGGTATATTTTAGTTTTTGACTTTATCTAGTGAGGAGATTTAAGTTGAATTAACCACTTGAAGGGGAGATTAGATAGTTATCAGACTTTAAAATATTCATGACGCATGCTTTAACCCGTATGAGAGACTAGCATAACGAGTTCTTAAAAATAGACTCTTACCTAACTAAACTTCTCAGAAAGTTTGGTATTTAAGATACAAAAAAATATGCATTCTACTTCTACATGACCGTGCGTAGGTAGAACAGGTACGTACTTAGGTATATAAGACGATTCTAAACGATCCTTGTGATTTTATTGAATAAAAAAGATATGACTTTGACATTGAGCTGTGTACGGTAGGCTACCAAACTACCCATCTTCTTTTAAACCTTTATTTCTAGTAGGTATTTTACAGCTAGTTTGGTGAGTCAGTCTCAGCTTCCGTCCGATAAGAGATCTTATAATTAGACAACCAATTTCAAAATTTCATTTTAGCATATTGCGTCGCATCATTTTGGGTACAGGCACAGACTGACCGAACGATAGCAAGCGAAGACTGGCGAGGGGCTTCGCCGATGGGAGATGGTATAGGACTGATATGATGACACTAAAGCGAATCCCCTCGCTATCCTTCGCTGGCTGTCGTTCGGTCAATCTGTACTTCACTCACCAACCAGTTTTTGACTGGAAGCTAATGTAGGTAAACCTGCACGACTGTTTGAAACGACCATTTCGGCCCTTCCTAGTCTGAGGTAAAACATGCATTCTTAAATGTAAATTAAATTTATCTCATGTTTTTATTCAACTTAATGCACGTAAAATAAATTAAACCTACGAACGGTTGGTACATCTAATTAATTAATGCATTATCCTACAATAACGTCATTCATTTCAAAGTTCTTTGCAAAAACAAGCAATTTACTGAACGCACCTGCCTTTCTATATAAATAGTGCCCTCGGGCAGTCAAAAGTTTCCCACAAAGTGGTGACCGTATTAAGCCGATCAATAAAGTTTAGTATATAGTTAAAACCTAGACTAAAATCAAGACGTGATGTTTATTTAATTAACCTTTAAGTACTGAATCGTCCGATGTCTTAACGTTTTGATCATTAAAACAAAAGTCTTTTAATATATAGAATCCAGTACCTATCTTCCGAATTGGCACCTCCTGTCTGGTCAATTTCAGCTCGAATATTTTTACTAAAAAAGCAAAAAGCCTATCCCTCATCTTGGCATTTCGCAGTCTGAAAGGCACTAGGCACCAGCGTTCAATGAACACCAGCTGTAATTGGTAGCTTTGTATGGGCCATCGGTCTGCGCTAGACAGTGGGCCTCCGGGCGTCTAGACGCGCTTGCAATGTGCGAGATCACGTTTCCAGCGGCCGAACATGCTAAGTGCACGTCTGGCTGTGTACATGACGGAGATCTATGCTCCCTGGATGGGTCACTGTCTGAAGAAAATATGTTTAGATGGTGGATCCAGGATTTCAGTTTAAGAAGGGCTTGACCCAGCTTCTTAAGGGTCCCTGACAAAATCTGGTCCACCCTTAGGTACCTACACTTGGAGCCTTTGAAGAGGGCTTGAGCTTTCTAGCCGCTGTAGCAAATCCTAATGCAGCTGATGGATCATTGATGTTGAGCAGTTACCTCTGTTCAACAACGCATTACGATTGACATGTCCTGTGTGACGGATTGCATTGCATTTATCACTCTGATAAAGTTGTGCCTACTTATTAGCCTCAATACCTATATGCCTGTGTTTGCATCGGATACCTATACATCTTCAAATTGGAATACGAGTACACCATTGCTTGGCGACAGAAATAAAAGCGGTGGTAGTACTTCCCCGGACGAAATATTTCACAAAGAATTCTACTACTTAGGTACAAATGTGTTAGCGTGTCATAATTTTCCACCACTATTAGCTTGCACCTGACTCCATCTGTTAATGACAGGTGCAAGTGGAGGGAGGTGCTGGGTGTCCTGACTCCAAGGCTGAACCCAACTAGTGGTACATAGTATTGCCACGTCTAGAGAACCGTGTGAATTGCCCAGCATCCGTGTACAGTCGGACTATCAAATGACTGGCACATAGGCCGCCGTGGGCCTAGACGGGCTGATTGCTCAGCTAGTACCATTGTGTAATAGCAGGCTATTGTTCGGTTGTTAATATCAATTTACTACAATGGCGGAGTTTCGTTTTAACAAGGCTATGAAATGTTTGATGGACTGACTTCGCTGCGAGGACCGGGCTGTTATTTGTCCCATGTTGATCAGTGGATGAATGGTCTAGTGGTGGTAAGGCCGTTTTTACACTGCTGACAAACCGACACCAAGACATCGTCGGAGAGCTTACATATTTAATATTAGACGCTTTCACGCCACGTCATCGGCTTGGTCCATCATAGTTGCATAAAAAAACCGTGTCGGCGCCGACAACGATATTTTTGTTCGAGCCAATGACATATCGTTATCGTGTAGGTGTCAACCAGTGTGCAAACGTCCAACTCTACGAGACATGGGTCCTAAACAATCAGGGGTTTATAGGTGTAGAACTGTATGAGGTTCTTTGCGCTACCGCATATGGGCTACTCATGACAGCAAGGTGTATGGTGGTCGGATAGGTAGGTAGCCTATTAAACACTGGCCACCAGTCGCATAGAAGATTGTAGTTCAAGACATCAGTCGCAGCCTGGAGCGACTCCTGCCCTTCCCTCCTTCCTTGCACGTGTATGTCCACTTATACCTATATACAAATCATTAGAAAACTATCATAAAATCAATCCTTGAGCATCATTTTACCAATAAACCTAATTAATGATTTGACTTTATAAAAGTGTATTTTGCCATTAGCTACTCGGACACTACAGACGTCGTAGACTATACAGCCTGTAGCTACAATGGCGACATTAAATTAACCAGCGTATCCGGTTTCGCGTTTTCAGAATATAGACATATTTTTTATTTCATTAAACATAAGATTTATCGAAATAAATCAATTTTCTTAAATAACGCCTCGGAGCAACCTGTACGTAAGAGCAGAGGTCATCTGTCGGGTTCACGGGTCATAACCGCGTGTAACCGCGTATGAAGAGCAAGAAAGTATTGTTAGAATA